>JARFXV010001452.1:0-227500 GCA_031761425.1 Cosmopolites sordidus | reverse complement strand
AGTTTCAAGTGAAATTTCACAACAACTTGATGCTCTTTTTTATACTTAACATTTTTCCGGCGAAACAAAAAAACAACTCTAAAGCTGGGTCCACATCAATACAAAGTTGCGTTGTGCGGGCTGTATGTGTTGTATGTGGTGTGCCTGCGTGGAAATGTAGACGTTCTGACACAAACAAATATTGTCAAATATTATTTTTTATAATCTAGAATACAACAATAAACTTCAATGAGTCCCACGTGAGTATTCAATTAATTCATTATCATTCAAAGTAAAAAATATAAATTTTGGGTAATTTACTTAAAGGACCCCATTGGTTGAATGAAACCATCATTTCGTTCTATTTCGATTTCAATTTGGAGCTGGATTTCTTTAAAGGAAATAATTATTTTCTGTTCGTATCGCCTGTAGTCACACAATGTATCAAGATGTCTCTTTAGCAGGAACTTGAAGGAAAATGATCCAATATTTATATTTTTTTGCTTTGAATGATAATAAATTAACAAATATCGCCGCACAGTACGCACACGAACGATCTGTCGTCCACCAGATAATTCAAACAAATTATTGCAGTTAATTCAATACACACGCAAATTTTTATTGGTGTGGACCTAGCTTAATGTGAACGAAGGCTACGGTTATACGGATTTGAAGCGAAAGGTACTGTATTCCAAAGAGAATGCTTGAATGAATGAAAATTTAAATTTAAAATTATCCGTGCTTTGATGACACACCCTATATACTCGAAGGTTTAAATGTTAATAGTTTTTCGATTGCCTCTGAAGCTCCCCTCTGAATAATTCGTTTCCAAAACACCCGAAGGCTACGGTTATACGGATTTGTCTACAGAAGCGATAAGTACTTCATTGGAAAGAGGACGCTTCACACTAAACAACTGGTGGTCGCACGCCTTTGGCGCATTCGTACTTCTTCTCTAGCAGTGTTAGTCTCGTTATTTAATAGCCACACCTCGTATACTCTTGATTTTTGTAATTTTCGAGTAGAGAAATGTTTTTTTCGTCCACATTTTGACGAGGCATCTTGTTTTTAATCTAAAAGTGTTTTTTATTCTTTGTAATGCCTCTTGAGATATCAGTATAATCTAGAGGAAGCTGTCTTTTCTAGGAAAATTTTTCAGGCAAAATTCCCGAATACTCTGTTTTTTTGCTATTTTTCTTATTATTTCGCCGTTATATCATTTGGTACATCCATCACACTGTCATCAATCTTTCTAACGGAAAAGTTTTATGCTATAGACGACTCAGCACCAAAGAGAGAGAGAAAGAGAACGGAAAAAACAAAATAAAACCTCACTTTCGGAGACAATGTCAAGACCTCCGGAGACCTCCGGCACCAGGTCCATACCCGTTCTCCGGGCACGTCGTCTTCGAATAAATAACCCGATTTTATACCCGGTTAGTGCTTTTCCACGCTTCGAAATAGCCTTCCGCGTCCCGCTTCGCTCCTCCTCGACGCTGATGAGGATTTACGGCGGATGGTGGAGGATGGAGACCGGGGGGCTGGATCGAGTTTCTGCCCATCGGAATAGTAAATCGCAAAATTCGTCCGTCGTGTCGATATATCCGGATGGAGATTTTTACAAGCAGATTAGATTGGTTCTCGTCCTATCTATAATCAGATCCGTTTTGATATTATTAGAATGTTAGTTTCGAGTATTTGTCACATACTGAATTATTAAAATAATCGTAGCATTAAAAGAAACTGAAAGGTATGACCAAGAAACACGGAAAAAGAAACTTTCCGGTTGCAGTATAGACAGAGGCGATAGTCGGCACAAAATAATTAAATTGGCCGTTAGAGACCTCGACCTTTTAAAAGAAAAATCAGAACTGTTGGTATCCAGACTCAAAGATAGGAATTTACTTTCTCCAGGTACTAAAATTACATGTTATAGAGACTCGAGAAAAAAAGAACTGCTTCCGTTAATGATGTTTTTTGTAATGATGTCGGTGGTTTTTTTTATCAAAAATTTCACTACCAGCCAAATGAATGGCGACCTTTTAAAGACAGTTTCAGTGTTTTGCTATATAAGGGCAATACGCATGGTGCGGTTCCCATTGCTCATTGCACTAAAGGAGAAATATATAATAATATTATAATAATAAATGCCTTTATTAATGAATTAAATGTTAATGGAGTTAACGAACCACTCATACTCAACCCGTATCCAAAACCAATTTTAATACGTAGTACTTAGACTTAAATCAAGTATGTTTGTATGTAAGTATGACATAAACTACAGCCATGTCCATAGTCTTCTCGAGCACAAAGAAGTATTGCTCAGAAAGTACAATTTTTATCAACTGGATAAAACGTAGCATCGAAGAGAAGAGAAGAAAAATCGAAGGAAAGATAAAAAAGACGAAACCACAAAAGATTGGAAAGAAAAGATGTTGCAAAGAAGAGAAGATTAAAAAAAACAAAGAGCACAAATGAGAATTATATGGTTTTGTATCATATGTGATAAAATAAGGGAAGAAGAGATGAATCCATGCATTACATGTCACGCTTGGGTTCATACAAAATGTGCTTGTTCCAGTCCAAAGATCAACAAGTATTTTTATTTTAAATACTTCTTGAAAAAATATATCAAACATTCTGCAGATAAAAAACGAATAATAACAACCTATATGTGTGAAATAATATCTCAGCCCATATTCAAAATTCAATATAAAAGAAAATAATAAGTTTCATGGATGAAAAATGAAAATAATCATAAAATAACATATGGGGAGACTCGCCGAATTTGGACCACTTAAACTTTTTTATATATATGAGCTTGAAAAAGCATTTTTAATAAGAACATTTAGGTGGAAAATAATTGTACTATTGTAATCTTCAAACCAACATAACTATTTATTTTTTTTTAAGTTATTATTATCATAAAAAATTAATTGTTAAAAAAATTGAGTGTTCGGTCCATCCAAGTACAATTAAAATAAACATACTTTTTGATCTTTGGACCGACACCAGCACATTTTGTATGAACCCAAGAGTGACATGTAATGCCTGGAATTATCTCTTCTTCCCTTATTTTATCACATATGGTACAAAACCATGTAATTTTCATTTGTGCTCTTTGTTTTTTGTTTTTAATCTTCTCTTCTTTACCACATTTTTTTCCCCAATATTTTGTGGTTTCGTCTTTTTCATCTTTTCTTCCATTTTTCTTCTCCTCTCTTCGATGCTACGTTTTAATCCCAAAACAATAGTTGATAAAAATTGTTATCAATAGTTGATAAAAATTGTGCTTTCTGAGCAATACTTTTTAGTGCTTGAGAAGACGATGGACTTGGCTGTGGATTTTGTGTTGGTAGCGGTGATATTTTATGAAGAATATCCTCAAAGTTTTTACTGCCGCTTTCACTGCCATTGGGTATTGAATTAAATGTTAACGTACTTGCTGAATTTCCAGCAATTATTTCAATTTCAGTAACATTACCACCATGTTGAGGTTGTAGCATATCTGATGGTGCAAACCGGTGTTCCTGAAAGACATGTCTGTTAACTGGCCAAATGCCAGTGGCACGAAACACATTTTCAGCAACTGTCTCAGTTGTCGCTCTGTTATGTGCTTAATTTAGTAATTTAGAAATTTGAGCTCGATATATCTTATCACCTTTATATTAACGAAGAAAAGTTTCTTGCGCCTGAACAAAATATTTCTGTAGCGGCTCAAAGAAAGCAACATCTAGAGGTTGCAAACGATGGGTGGTAACTGTAGTAGTAATACTAATCTATTTTCTCTAGCAAAGGTACAAACGTTTAAGTTCTTGCTATGAGTCGTATGCCCATCCAGCAGCAAAATGACTTTCTTATCTTGATTGCAGTTTTCATGATTTTTGAAATGCTTCAACCACGCAACAAACAATTCGGAATTTATGTAACCTGATTCTGATATAGTAACACAGCTTGCCGGGGGTGCCCTAATTTGAAGATGTTTGTTGATTTTTTTCGTTTAAAATGATCGTCGGAAGAACATAAAACCCAGCAGCACTAACCGCGCATACCATAGTTGTAAGAACGCCACGTTCAGCACTTGTTATACGCCTCCTACTTGGTGTTTACCTTTACAAGGAACCACCTTTTGTAGAGTTTTTGTACTGTAAAAAATCCCGATTCATCGACATTAAAAATACTTTCTGCGGTGAAATTAAACTCGTCCACAGTTTTTTCTAAACTATCAAAAACATGCCCTACTTTCTCTGTATTGAAGCCTCGTGCTCTTGCCATTGAGGTACCTTCAGGTTTTCGTATTGACAGCTGCCGATATCTGCGCATAAATCAGTAGAACCACTTTTTCCCTGCTATTTTCTTTTCTTTATTAAATGTATGTGGCAAAGAGTACTTTTCAGCGAGTTCGAAAGCTCGTTTTCGCACTTCTAGGACAGTCAAACAAAAAAAAAACATTCTTTAAGTTGAAGAATATGTGTGGTTAGAATTGTTGCCATGTTTTTAGTAAATGTGGGCTGTCTACCAAGTGCTTTCGCTTTATTTCCAGTAGTATTTTTTATCCGCATATCTCTTTATAGTTGCTTTAGGTTCATGACAAATACGACTATACTCGTTCAAACCAGTATCACCATTCCTATAAGCTGCAACAGCCTTTAATAAATCACTTTCGTACTAACGTCCGTCTTTTAGCCGTATGGATCCTAAAGGATATGGATCCCTATGGATCCTAGGGTTGCCTAAATTAAACTGCTATATGGTCTAATCTAACCAACTTGACTCAATGCTAAAATATACTACATAACACTAGTTTTAACTTATGCTAATAAAACTATCACACTAATTTGTACCTGAATAAATTTGCTTTTAAAATACGTAATACAATTTGTTGTTAATTCCTTTAACAATGACCAAAAGTGTTTCGTTGTTTGTTAAATTATTTAGTTCAGAACTATTAAAACACTAATTCTCCTCAGTCTTTACTGTCAAATAATGTACCTACATTAGGAGATATATTTGTTTTCCGACCTGTGTGACTCTCCCCTACATAGAGAGGGTCGCTCTTACTCTATCTCTGAGCTGATAGCAGATATTTTTTAAATTTTAATTTGATGTGCGAGTTAAACAATTAACCAGCATTGTAACTGAAAGAACTTTGAAACATGGCTGTGCAATAACGTGGCACCATAAGAAGGGCATTGCAACGACAGTATGAATCGTGAATAATTCGTCGAAAACCCAATTTATTCCTAAGGCAAAGTGGAGAGGACGTAATCATTAAGCGTTCAATACCCGATAGTAAGCAATATTTAAATAAAAAGTCCATCTTTAACGACCCCAAATCTGTTATTTTTCTCGAAACTTGATCATACTTACATACATACATACATACAAGAATTTTGTATCTTCTGGAGACGGTGGCGGGTTACAGTAAAGTAATTTCGACATTACATGACTTTCACAGCATTACAAGACTTTCACTTTTCATCTCTAGCAGAGTACAAAAGTTTTAGGCCAGCATAACTTTGTCTTGTCAGATAAGTTAGATGTTCACAAAAGCGTAACCGTTCGTCAACAAATAAACTTAAAATTTTAGGGGCAATTTGGATTTTTTTGCTGATTAATGAACAGATTTATTTGAGAACTAGAGAACTAGAGAGCTAAAAATTATAGCTTTAGATTTGGTAGGATTCAAATGTAGGCCGTATACAGTGTGTCATCCGCAAAAAAGATGGATTTACAATAACTGCCTGTAAATAGAAAGTGTAAATTAAGAAAAGCAACGGACCCAATACGGATCCTTGAGCTCATACCCCAGAACTTACATTCAAGCTTAAAGATAGCAGGTTATTTAAAAATGCCCTTTGAGTACGATTGCTGAAGTACATATGTAGAAAATTACTTACATTAATTTGTACTACAGAATATGAACGAAATCTGTTTTGAAATTGTCGATGGACATCCCGATTTAGTCCCATTTGATTTGATTGACCTCTTAAAAGATTCTAGGATGATATTTGATAAGTTTGGTTTCGATGTAGTATCAATTCTTCTATTGGAACCTTTGGTGTGAAACACTAAACTTGAAGAGATTTACCACTAAACACCAAAATACATTTTTGAACTGCTCGACGCACGTTTCGCTAACCATGTTAGCATCATCAGGAGATGATTTAATCTAATGCGATGATTTAATCTAATTATTCTACGTGCGTCGTCGAGCAGTTCAAAAAAGTGTTTTGGTGTTTAGTGGTAAATCTCTTCAAGTTTAGTTCGATGTAGTAGTAGATTTATAATATTGTCTGAGATTTTTGAATAGTGCTATTTCGTCGCAAAATAATATTAAAAAAAACCAAATCTATCTTTCGGACAATAAAATTTGCATATTTAAAGAGAGTAAAGTTTATTTCTTGACACTCCCTCGATACTTTCTATTTTAAACAGTATGTGTTGAGATTTAAGGTAAATGTTATTGTTTTATCGCAAGCTGTCTCTGTGTTGTTTCCCAAATTATTCATAAACCAATTACTTCGGTCTTCTTTCAAACCGTATAAGTGAAAAAGGCGCGTCTCTATGTAGGTCGGTACATAATATGGCGTATATTTTACCATACGCTTAATTGAATGTATTTGTGAAAATAGGACGCATATACAACCAAAAAAAAGCACTTATTTATAAATTAAACATTATTTAGTATCATTATCGATATTCTACTTCTTAATAAGGTACTAGAATCACCAAGTGCTGCCAGTCACATTGAGAACGTACTTTCACTGAATGACAAAATTGGTACTCCTTTGAAGCGTATTTTTTTCTTTATAAGCAAACTATAGAACGTTTTTTTTTAAGATAATTTGCTGATCTTAGATCAGGTGAATACGTAGTATAAACATCTATACAGGGTGTCCCATAATTTATTCGCCATAGAGCAACTGGTCATAACAGAGATCAAAATAAGAGGATTTAGTCAATAAATGTGTTGGCAAATGTTAGTTTTTTAAAAGATACAGGGTGTTGGAAGTGAAACAAAATTTTCGAAAAGTTGAGATAATTTAAAAACGGTTGGAGATATCAGGTTCAAAATCGCAGCAGGAGTTGGGTTTTCAAAGGTGACAAATCCGAATTTGGTACTAGTTTGAGCCTAGTTCCTAGAGGGCGTTTGTTACCTACTTTGAGGGGAATTAACTAGCTCATATATTTTTTTATAACTTTTTATAAAGCGGGGAATATTTTGACTTCAAAGTAGAGAAGAGTCATAATTCTCAGGTAAAAAAAGGTACCCTTAGTCAATATCAATATCACACATCGAAAAACTTTTCTAAAAACTGCATATATTAATCTCCATTCAGTCTTTGCGGAAACGCAAATAGGCCGATTAAAAAATTGTTGATAATGCAGCACCAAATGTTAATTAAAAGTTCGGGCTGGAAATGTCGCTCTCTTGATAGGTGTGGATATTCCATGGCGTAATAATGATTGTTTCTCCAGTTAAAAATTTCGCGTCTGGTAAAAGTTTCCTCGTCTGTAAACACTATCTTTTTCATTAATATGGGGTAGTAGATTTTGACAAAATTCTGATTTAGTCGGCAAATCTTGTGGCAATAAATTTTTAACAAGTGAAAAATGGTAAGGAAACAATTTTTCTTTATGGAGAACTCCTGAAATGGTAGATGCCTTCAAAACGTCTAGTGCTTAGTTCAGGATTTTTCACGATACTAACCAAAATGTCCTTTTTTTGTTCAACAGTTATACGTTTCGGCCGTCCACCAAGATTGTTATAATAAAACGAACTTGTTTCGTCTAACTGATTGGAAATTCTATGAAAAATTTATCGATCTGAGATGATTCTGGTTGGGTAGAGCTCTTCATACCTTCTAACTGCAGCGCGATTATTCTAATTTACTTGTGCATAAACGCAGATCATATCCCTTAACTGGTAAATATAATATTACCGATTGCGGCAAAATAAATTATAAGAGAATGTGTGATCGGTTACGTCAGGTAGATTGAAGTGACATTTACCGACATAGTGATGTGAGCTCGGCAGTTGGAGCATTTTATGCAATATATAATGACATTCTGGATGATTGCACACAGGAGTATAAACCAAATGCCAAAAACCGGAAATTGAAGCCATGGATAACCAATAGCTTAGTCAATAGTATTAGAAGCAGAGAGCAATTATATCGAAAGTGGGCTAATCAGAAAGGCAATCTTACAGTTTTACATAACTATAGAAGTTACAGAAATTATTTAGATAAACTATTGAAACTGGTGAAAAGGAAATTCTTTGAAAGACGAATTGCCAACTGTGATGGTAACATCAAAAAAATTTGGCAGAGAATTAATGAATCCGTGGGTCAAGGAAGGACTAAGGGCAAGGAGATTACTCTGTTCGATGGTCTAGGGCATAATCATCTTAGGGGGGGAGAAGTGTCGGAGGGATTTTCTAAGTATTTTGATGATGTACCTGGGGCTGTTACAAAGGGGCTGTTAAAAAAAGTCGAGCAAGAACAGCAATACATAAAATGCGAGAGATCTTCTCTGCTGCATACGGCGAAGTCATTTGCAGTCATTCCTGTTGATCACGATACTGCGAAGAATGTTATCAGCCAATTAGATGCAAGTAAGAGTACGGGGTATGATGAGCTCGGAACTCAAATGCTAAAAAATATTAAAAATCAGATTGCTCCAGTGGTGACTTATATGTTTAATATATCAATTTCAACAGTAGAATATCCCACTCAATTTAAAAAAGCTGAGCTTGTGCCAATTTTTAAAGGCGGTACCAGTTCGATCTGTGAGAGTTATCGGCCTATTGCGATTTTGACGGTGATATCAAAAGTTTTTGAAACATTAATGGTACAAAAGTTAACTGATTACTTAGAGAAAATAAAGTTTCTTACAGAAACTCAATACGGCTTTAGGAAGGGTCTGGGAACGAATCCAGCCTTGTTTCGACTTACAAGTTACTTGTATAAAAACCTTAATGAGGGGAAATATGTAAGTGGATTACTTTTGGATATTAGTAAGGCGTTTGATACTGTGTCACATTATATTTTATTAGAAAAGCTGGAAACATTAGGAATAAGGGGAACTATCGGAACTATGGTTCCATAGTTATTTATCTGGAATAACTTAGATTGTTAAAGTGAATGGGCATAAAAGCACAGAGAGATCAGTGTTATGTGGAGTCCCTCAGGGTACTGTGTTAGGCCCAATACTATTTATAATTTATATAAATGACCTTAGTTCCTTAAGAATAAATGGCCACATTTTTACATTTGCTGATGACACAGCTCTACTATACGCAGACGATACAAAATTAAAGGCACTGGAAAATATACAAAGCGATTTGAAAATATTGAAAAGTTGGTTTGTTGGAAATAAAATGCTCGTTAACATGGGTAAGACTAGGATGTTTAATTTTGCACTTCAGAAACCCTGGCACTTCGATGAGCCTATTAAATGGCATCATTTAAACTGTAGAGAGTCATCATGTGATTGTATAGAGGTGAAACAATCTGCTGCAGTCAAGTATCTTGGTGTTTAGATGAGCTACTTTTTTGAAAACCTCATATACTTAATTTAAAGAAAAGGCTCTTTGTTGTGATGACCCAATTTAGGAAAGCATCAGAGTGTATGTTATTTGATATATTAAGACATATATACTACGCTCTTGCCAATTCCATTTTAACATATGGAATTGTTGCCTGGGGTGCCACATACAACAGCCACCTCGAGTCGATTGATAACTTTTTATTATGAAGGGAATTCTTCCTTTGAAATGCCAGTATTATGTGGCGATAGCTGTTCTCCTATATAAACATCTTGGCTCTCTGGGGTATGCATATAAGCAACAAGTTCATCATGACACAAGGGCTGGTGGTGCGACTGTTCTAAATATTCCATTCACTAACAGAACTGGAGTGAGAAAGTCCTCTTACGTCTTGACCCCTCGATTATTTAACCTTTTGCCGGAGAGCATAAAAGACAACATTGTGAAGAAGAACATCAGTTATGCCGCATTTAAGCAAAATATAAAGAAATTGTGCGCGCATCATTCAGGTCGGTGTTTGTCAGCATGGCTGAATTGATTTTATTTGTTCTTGAACTTTAATATATGGGGTGGGGTAGTGTCCTTTTTCATCCTTTTGTCCTATTTTATGTAATGTGAATGCCTGTACTGAATGCTGAAACCGTTTTTTTATTTTTTTTTTCTCAATTTTCTATTTTCTTTCTTGGGTTTGACCCACACACAAGCAGTGCTTTGTGGGTCGGAGGTTAGTATTTTTATTGTATTAGCGTAAGATATATTGTAGATTAAAACTGTAAACTGTAATAATAATAAGAAACGCTTATTAAACCTGTAAAGAGAAGAAAATTACTAACAAAGAACTCACGATTGGAGAAACTTGTTTCCACCTAATTTCCATTTAATAGGAGAGATGGTATCCAATAACAGTTGTCATCGAGATCTAATAATTTGTATACAACGTTTAAGGCACACTTTGTGAATTGCATATTTTTTAGCCATCGACAAGATGTGCAATGGAATATTCCAACACGAATATCTCGCAAACGGCGTGAGATATCTATATTGACCAAGGGTACCTTTTTTACGTGGAAATTATGACTCTTCTCCCTTTTGAAGTCAAAATAGTCCCAGTTTTATAGGGTAAAAAAATATGAGCGAGTTAATTCCTTACAAAGCGCCTTCTAGGAACTAGGCTCAATCTAGTACCAAATTCTGGTTTGTTACCTTTGAAAACCCAACTACCCTGATTTTGAACCTGATATCTTCAATCGCTTTTAATTTATCTCAATTTTTTCCAAAATTTAGTTCCACTTTCAACACACTGTATTTTTGTATGACTAACATTTGCAAAGACATTTATTGACTAAATCCTCTTATTTTGATCTCTGCTATCACCAGTTGGTCTATGGTGGATTAGCCTATGGTATGGTGGATGGCCTTGTATATATGGCTCTTCGATTGGCGATTTGAATAACTTTGCAGTTGCGGATTTCGTAGAATTGCTTGCGGAAATCCTAGGGTTTTGGTCCTTGTTATAACACACTTTTTCCTTTCAAATGATATTAAAAAAAGTTGGTTAAATCACGAAGGTTATTTCCCTTACGCCCTATATATTTATAAACTTTAAAGAGGCAAGAAAGTATGTAAGTCTTAATACGGAAGGATGAGGACAAGGCAACAACAAGCCAACTGGGGACTTTTTACAGAAACTCAGCGTAAGGCTCAATTAGAGATAAACTCTATTTCTGGAAGCGCTCTTATCGAGAAACCTCACCAAGGAAATTCTTTCGTCAACATCTTTATTCCAGCCGGATTGGATTCTGTAATTTGATTTTATCACTAATAATCCACGGCCAAAGAGACGTTCCTTTCTTTTCCACCACCCACGGATGAACCGATCGAAAAATTAAAAATCCCCTCAAATCGACGAGTTAAGAAAAAGAAGCGAAAAAGGACGAGGGAAAAAAAGTGAAAATCGACCAGATACCTAGATCCATTTATTGGACCTGTTTCGTTGGCCGTAATAAAAAGTTTGGAGGCCCTTTTGGGACCGGTGCTACTAGGAGTAGGAGCGGGAGAGGGGAGGGTGATACGGTTTTTGTCCGAAATCAAATTTTGGTTTTTCGGATGGCGGTCTAATGGGGAAAATGAGGATCGGCAGAAAAGGGTCAACCGTTCCCTCGCTAAGGCAATAGATTTGATAGACACTGTAAAAAATGCTAATAAGTGTTATTGAATTAAATAATGGGTTTTCGGAGACGCTACGAGGGGTTTTTGATAAATATCTGCCTCAATCCAACCCAAAAGAAATTACATATTTCTGAAGTAATATTATCTTATCATCGGGTTGTCCGGCAATTTACAATTGTTAATACCATTCTTCTTCCTATTCTTCTTTACAGAAGAGTCGTGACATATGGAAACTCATTCCGTTTGCGTTCTTTTCGGACCACTTCTCGCCGGCGTTCTCTATTTCTGACTTAATTGGTTGCATATTGGAGATATGAACCAGTCACGTCTTGAACTTGGTCTATCCATCTTTTTGGAGATATGTGATTTAGAAACCTTTATCTGTCTCTGCAGTACCAGTCTTTTAGGTTACTGCCAATGTGGCCGAAGAATCTTAGTATTCGTTCATATATATAATATATATATATATATATATATATATATATATATATATATATATATATATATATATATATATATATATATATATATATATATATATATTATTATTATTCACGTGTGGGCCCTGGTGGACCACGCGAAGTACAATTAGAGGCGTTTGTTGTTATTAGCCTTCCTTTGAGCCCATACTAATTTCATTCTTTCGCTATGAGCTATTTTCCTTTCGTCAGACCAAGTTGTTCCAGTCTTCTTACATTTTTCTCTCTGGCCAACCTTCCAAACGTTAACCTTGTGTCTGAAACAGCCTCTATCCTGAATTTACCTGTGTGTAATATTTGCTGATCTTAGGTCCTCTTTAATTGCCGCAATCCATTTAATTATTTCTACTTTAGCTCTACTCCTATTTTCATAAAATTCGACTATTTGTCTAGTTAGCCTACTCGGATTCATCCGTTTGATGTGTCCGTAAAACTTAAGTCTTCTTTTTCTCATATCGCTATGTATATCTGTGTATTGTTTGATTTCTTGGTTTTCTCGAAGTCGGTATGTTGTGCTATTTATTTGTTTGGGGCCTAGGATTTTTCTTATGATTTTTCTTTCCTTCTTTTCAATCTCCTCGATGTCCCTCTTTCTGTTCAAAATGAGTGTTTCTGCAGCATATAGACATTCTGGCTTAATAACCGTGTTGTAATGTCTTAGTATATATATATATATATATATATATATATATATATATATATATATATATATATATATATATATATATATATATATATATTTTCCGGTTTTGTACTCATAACTTTTTCAAAAATGGTCCAAATTCAAACTTTTTTAAAAATTTTTGTTTTTTATGTACTTAAAAAATTTTGTATCAAATTTTTAGTTATTCGACTGGCAAGTGACCAACGTAGAACACTTCTCAGAAGGCATCCGGCCTTACCCAGCCTTTAACTGGCGTGACTGAGGGGTAATTCGTAGTCGGATTTTACACTCTTGCCTAGAAACAATCACAGACATTTAGGAAGTAAACAGACAGAAGAAAGAAAGAAAAACAACCATCCGAGCCCTGGAATCGAACCAACTACCGCTCCAGTGCGGTTTCGTTTTTTTTTTTTTTTTTTTTAATAACTATCACAAAGTAACGGACAAATCAATCAATAATAACAATTAGGTTATCATTTTCGGATTTAAGACTACAATATACTTCATATGCACCTATTTTCATCAGTATTACCTGGAAGAAGTTTAATATTGTTGGCCTGTGTATTTTTTCTTGCTCTGATAGTGTTTCTGCGTGTAAAGCATCCACGTTAATCTATTCGCATAAGCCATTGCGTTATGGTAGCTTGATCTTAGCAGTATTTCGCAATCCTGCAATAGTTTTCCATTTAATTAAATCAAGTATTCTAACGCGTTTGTTGCGTTTGATTTGTAATGACTCAGTGAATCGAAAGAATGCTCATGTAGGTGATGAAGTGGCATGCGTGTTAAAGAATGTTGTTTTATATGATTTTTTTTACAAATATATTTCTTAGGAATCCTCTCGAGCATAATGTAATAGTTTAACATATGATGCAGAGTAAAAATTAAACTTTTTTTATATTAATTCATGTACAGAGTGGCCCAAAAATCTTATTTATAATGGCCAAAAAATAAGAGTACTATGAGGGTTGTTATTTATGTATCTGGAATAATAAATAAAAATAAATATTTATCATTGAAAATGGTTTTATTGTTTTTCAAGGAGACCCGGCAAAGTTGCAAGAAACATAAACAGGGCCGTTTTATACCTTGTTTAGTAGTATTTTAGTTTAGTTCGCATTCTTTTCTTAAAAAGTGCAGTTCTATAATTTCGATCACATTTTTTTTTATTCCAAGCGTGCTAAAAATGTGGCGTTTTTGGCATGATAATAATAGAAAACATTTTTTGCCCTATGCTAAGCAAATTGTTAAAAATGTGTATGTTTCTTTATTGAATAGGGGGCTTAATGCAAATGCAGGCGCAGCAGAAACGTCTTCATTAACGAAAACTCCGTTGTTTAGAGTCAAAGATATTGTGACGAAGCTAATGTAAGTCAAAAAAGTCTGATTCTGGTGAAACAAATGTATTGACGAACGCGACAAAGACTTAATTCGAAGCAAAAATTATGCTATATAATAAGAGCCATAAATAAAAATCCATTTAATAAAAGACAAATATTAATGGAATCACTGCGATTGCGACGATGGCGGTTTGACTACTTAAACTCTATAAAAAATACAGATTAGAAAATGGTCCCATTATCTACCTCGATGAAACATGGTTCGAGACGCCAGCAAAAGGATGGGTAGACACATCAAGAAAATGCCAAAGTAAAGCTCCAGCAACAACAACGGAAAAATAATTACAATTTTACATGCTGGTTCCGAAGATGGATGGGTTCGAAATTGTTTACGGTTGTCCTCCAAAAATATTAAACATTCATCTTTGGACTACCATGACAACACCACAGCAGAACTTTCTGAAGATTGGTTTATAAATAGCCTTTTGCCCAATATGCTTAAGGGAAGCGTAATTGTAATGGACAATGCTAGCTATCATAACCGGCAAAAAAATTAAGTTCCCAATGCAAATAACACTAAATTGGAAATTCAGAGGTATATATTAAAAAATAATATATACAAAAAAAAATATGAAAAATGTGAGCTAGAAATTTAAAAACATTTAACATTAAAAACGAATATGTATGTGATATTGCTGCCGATATGGGACATACGATTTTAAATTATTCAGAAGTTGAACCACTCCGGTCCTGGCGTCTTTTAAGAAACTAGGAATATTTTTATTGATATTTATTGGGGCAATTAACATTTTGTCGAACGGCAACGAAATATCTTGAAATGGACTATGCCATTAGGACGTCGAAAAAATAACATTAATTTTTGTCTTAAGTTGGATAAACTTTTTAAACGCACACGACACCAGCAATTCTTCTATGAATCTGCGTTTTTATTTTAAAATCGTGTCCATCTCGGGCGTTTTGTCATTGACCTTGATCTTGATACCTTCTAAACATGTAGCATCTCGCGATCTTACGTCACCGCACAAGAATTCCCACCGAGTAATACTTTTGAATGAGTTAATTTTTACAATAACGCTCTTGCTTTGTTACCTTTGTCGGTTGCATTTTGGCCTTGATGTGTCCAAGTTACTAATTGTTCTTCGTTTGGCTTCCTCAACCGTTTGCCGCGTTTGAAACCAGACCGGTGTCCTTTTTTTTTTCTTTCAATTACCCTGCAGCCATTTTGTTTTTTTTGCTTCTTAATTTTATTACATCGACGTATCGGACGGAATGTGACGGCTCATGACGGAGACTAGTTTAAATTCGCGTGTGTTTCTGCCTTGTAAGTTAAAAAAGAAAGAAATCTATATATATATATATATATATATATATATATATATATATATATATATATATATATATATATATATATATATATACAGCAGTGTAAACTTGAAGAGAGTTACCACTAAACACCAAATCACTTTTTTTGAACTGCTCGACGCACGTTTTGCTAACCATGTCAGCATCATCAGGAGATGATTTATTCTAATTCTAAAACTAAACTATGTTCTATTTATATGAAAACCCCTACCTAAAGAAACGTGTAACAATCATGAACCGTGAAGTTTACTAAGCCTTAGATTAATAATTGAAAAAGTTGACTAAACGGGATAGGTCCTTTATCTCGGTTCTTGATTTTCTTACATTTTTCTATTTGAATGCTTTCATGTGCATCCAAAGCCCTATTGTTATTAACACTTTTAATTAGTCTTAAATTACAAATATCTATACTGTGGTCGTATTCGATTGCATGTTGGGAGACACAAGATTTTTCATTTCTCCCATATCTAATGTGGGCAATATGTTCTTTATATCTTGTCAATATGGATCTTTTTGTTTGCCCAATATACCTTCGATCACAGTCCTGACAACTAATTTCGTAAATCCCCGACTTTTCATGTTGCTCTACTTTATCCTTTGGATTACCCAGAACTTCTCTTAAATTATTATATGGTTTGTACACAATCTTAATGTCCACTTTTTTCAAAATTTTGTCTAGCTCTCTAGTTAATTGGGCATCAAATGGTATAACCATAAATTTCTTTGTGTTCTGATCCTTTTGAAAAGTCGAAGATTCTTTCAATAATTTTCTGAACTTATGTTTTCTAATTAATTTATCTACAATGTTATTATTATAACCATTCACTTCAGATACCTCCCTAATTAATTTTAATTCTTTGTTATAATTATCTTTATGTAAAGGAAAATTAATTAATCTATTTACCATAAAATTTAAACTAGCCATCTTATTTTGGAAGCTATGACTTGAATCGTTAGGAATGTATCTCTCGATTTTTTCTGAAAATGTCAAAATCTAACCTATTTTTATTGTTTCTACTGACTAAAACATCCAGAAATGGTAAACTATTTAAGTTCTTGATAAAACCATCTAAATTTTCATTTTTCGAATCGAAAATGGCAAAAACGTCATCCACATATCTTCACCATACCTTCGGAAAGTAACTGAATTCATCTTTTGCCTCGGTTTTTGTCGTCGTCGTGGTCGTCGAGCAGTTCAAAAAAAGTGATTTGGTGTTTAGTGGTAAATCTCTTCAAGTTTAGCATTTCACACCAAAGGTTCCAATAGAAGAATTGATATACGGTAGTGCTCAAAAGTATTATTTATTTTTGAAAATTAACTATGCACCTAATCTAGTCTTAAGATTAATAAGCAATTTAAAAATAATTTAAATTACTACAGTTACTTGAGTCTAGGTATTCCCATCGGTTCATTCTAGTTTTTGACATATCTTGCGCAGTTATCTGATGATGCTTTTCACTGATCACTGCACTCTTACGCAAACTCAGAAGGTTTTGTTCTTTTTAGCCGTCGCACTAGCTCTTGATTGTTTAAGAGTTGAACTACTTCAACGTTTGGGTGTTTGTGCTCCTGGCAATTTTTTTAATTTCTTCTTTAACTGTCCTCACGTGTAGTTCACGATGATCTTCGTTCCGAACATACCAAGGAACATTGACGATACTCCTTAGCACTCGATTCTGGAATATTTGGAGGCAATTGTAATTGCTTTGTTTGGTACAACCCCATAGCTGAAGGCCGTATGTCCATACCGATTTAAGCTCTTGCTGGTAGACCAGTACATAATTTTTGATAGACAGCTGGAAATTTCTTCCCAACAGGCAATACATATTTTTATATTTGAGTTTTAATTGTTCTGTATTCATTTTAACATGTTCGTCCCATTTAAGTTTGGCATCCAAGTATTTGGCTGTCTTTTTGCATGGAATTGTATTATCATTTAATTCCAATGGGTGGTAATTTATTTTTCTGTTTCTGAAATTAATATGAATATATTTATTTTCGTTTAGTTTTTTTTGGTCATTGTCTGGTCCAAGCATTTATGTCATTTATTGCGCCTTGGAGATTGACAGTTGTTTCTTATATGGTTTGTTTCCAACTGCCAAGACTGCAGTATTATCAGCAAATGTGGCCAGTTTGATATTTACTCTTACTGGATTGTTGCATGTATATAACATATAAAGCACAGGTCCCAGTACGCTGCCTTGGGACACTCCTGCATTTATTGATTTTAGTTCCGAGTATTCATTTTCTTGCTTAATTCTGAAAGTTCGCTCATTTATATAGGATTCAATAAGCTAAACATACTTTACTTTAAGCATCTTTTTAATTTCATAATTAATCCTTGATGCCATACTTTATCAAATGCTTGGGCCACACCTAGAAAAATGGCTGAGCATATTTTCTTTTCTTCGAGGCATTTTTATATGGTATCCGTTAACTGCTTTTTTTCAATTATTTTCTTCAACCTACTTAAAAACAATTTTTCAAACAATTTAGGAACCATTGGCAGCAGTGAATTAGGTCTATATAATTTAATTTAATTTACAGGTTTGCCTGGGTTTGGTATCATTATGACTTCTGCTGTTTTCCATTGGAACAGCCGGTCGCGTTGGTGCGGACGGTAAGAATAGCGACATGTCGCTGCTGTGCCGAAACCGCATCGGAGCGGTAGTTGGTTCTATTCCAGCGCTCGGATGATTGTTTTTCTTTCTTTCTTCTGTCTGTTTACTTCCTAAATGTTTGTGATTGTTTCTAGACAAGAGTGTAAAATCTGACAACGAATTACCCCCCTCAGTCATGCCAGTTAAAGGCTGGGTAAGGCCGGATGCCTTCTGAGAAGTATTCTCCGTTGGTCATTCGCCAGTCGGTAGGTTTCCTGATAGATTTATGGGTAGGCACATAACCAAGGGTTTATAGTCCGAGGGGGGTGCTGGCCTGGGTTTGTCGGAAGCTGATGACCGTGGTTCGGAACCCACGTTAAGCTGTAGGTGCAGTCGCTAAATAGCCTAGTTGCTGATGCGCCTCTAACCCTAACATTTTACCTTTTACCATTGGAATATATTTTAATCTAAATGCCGCATTTATTAAATGGGCAATTTTAACAATGACTTTTCTAGGCTGTTGCTCTAGTATTTCCCTCGAAATAAGATGAAATCCTGGAGCTTTTTTGGAATTTATAGTTTCCATAATTTCCTCAGCTAGTTCTTTGGGTGTAACTAAGTCTATTTCTTGAATTTTTTGTATTATATCTGGTTGACTAATTACTTCAAGCTCTTCGTTGGGTTTGAAGATATTTTCTAGGTGTGCAGCAAACAGGTTCGCCTTTTGTTTGTTGTCTCTGGCCCAAGTACCGTTTGCTTCTCGTATGTAAAAGTATTTTGAGAAAATAATATTCGTTGGTAGTTCGATTAATATAAAAATATATTTAGTTATATTAATTTAACGGTATTAATTTGTTAGTTATGAATTTTAATTTAATGGCATTTTCTTCTGCTAACATGGAAGCAATTTCAGAGTATGAGTTTTTTTTTTATTTCGTTTGTCACTATTTTTCTTTGACAAAGACAGTTTTGACGGTCGTCCCATTTTCGGTTTATTTTTCAGCAGTTTCTCGGTTTATTTTTATTTCTCAGCATTTTCAAATCTATTTAGGGGTTTAATATCCTATAAAGGATTTACCCTCCGTAATTTTACAATCATTTTTTGGTTGGACTCCGTAGATTACGGACCTCTCCGACCCATTTCTGCAATTTAAAAGCTGAATAACAACTAAACCACAATGAAACTAGTAGTTTAAAATTTCTTATCAGTATAGTCAACATCTTTATAAAGTTTGTGATTTCTTTGCATTTTTGTATCCCATCTAAGTAATTTTTTTTATGTGTGCAGAATACTTTTGTCCACCTATTATGAAAGATTAAATCCAGCTTCTGTATATTTTCTTGCTCGGTTTAAAAAAAAAGTTTTTGTTTATTAAAAAAAAAGGATTGGTATATAATATATAAAGAATATAATATGAAGTTGCTTCATATTAATATTCAAGAATAATACAATTTATTTTGTCCCTCAGTGTATATAAAAGGTCTACCAATAAGAATGATGGAACTTCATAATTAAATAAAACACATTTTTTTGCTCAAAGTCGGCGAGCAACCGAGAAGTCATTTACGGCCACACTTGCTCCAACTACGGCAATATTCTTAATACTACGATAGGTCTGAATTGCTCGTTGAGTAGTAAATTTTTCATTATCCCTAATGGTGGACCTTTTCTATAGATTTACCACTAAACACTAAATCACTTTTTGTAGGCCTTTCGATGCGCGCTGACCAATGTTAGCATCGTCCGGAAATGGTCCAATCTCAGAGGGATTTTTTTTGCCAATAATCCAATGCCAATTCTTAAGTTTTCCAGCATTCAAGCCGCTAAAGTTTAGTGGCTCCAGTTAAGTGGTCATCCAGACTATTGCTGTTTTATTATTATTCTTCTTCTGTAGTTCATCATTGGACATGGATCTTCTCTCTTGAATTTTCCTGCCACAGTTCTTATGTCATCTCCCATTTTGGTGGTGGTTTTCCCACAATTTTGCCTTCGTCTTTAGATCTTCACTAAACGTCGCCCTCTTCGGTGTTGTCGACGTTGCCAATTGTTAGGAAATTAGAATACTGATGTGTTTTCCGTGGAATGGTTAAATTTTTGGTATATGTTTCAAGGAAACATTTTGTTCAAAATAGTGTAAAGAATTGTGAGTTAAATTTGCTAAAGTAATTTCTTTGACACCCTGTAAATCCGGCCTCACTAGACTTATGTTTCCAATTATGCGTTTCCTCTTTTTTTCTCCTACCTATATGCCCAGCGTTTTTCGTTCGATGGCTCGTTTGTTTTTGATATTATTTTCTCTGTAAAAGTGACTTTCAGTGTCATAACTGGGTATGGTCCGTTTTAAGATATTTCGTTGCTCTTCGGCAAAATGTTAATTGCCCCAATAAATATCAATAAAAGTATTCCTAGTTTCTTAAAAGGTGCCAGACCAAGAATGGTTTAACTTCTGAATAATTTTGGGAAAAATATAATATTATTTAATTATGATTAAACTATTATTATCATTATTAGGTAAGACTAAAACGTTGTTTATTGGTTTGTGTATTTTGAATTTATTAGGGCAATAAAAATTAAAGGGAAATGATTTACGTTTAAAGGCGCATCAGTATCTTAGGCTATTTAGCGACTGGACCTACAGTTTAACGTGGGTTCCGAATCACGGTTATCAGCTACCGACAAACCCAGGCCAGCACCCCCCTCAGACTATAAACCCTTGCTTATGTGCCTACCTATAAGTCTATCAGGAAGCTTACCGATTGGCGAGTGACCGACGCAGAACACTTCTCAGAAGGCATCCGGCCTTACCCAGCCTTTAACTGGCGTGACTGAGGGGTAATTCATTGTCGGATTTTACACTCTTGCCTAGAAACAATCACAGACAGTTAGGTGTGGATATGTGTGGGCGTGTGTGTGTATATGTGAGTGTATATAAGTGTGTGTGTGTGTAGGGTTGAAAGTAAGACGGACAGAAGAATCAAAGAAAAACACCCACCCGAGCGCTGGAATCGAACCAGCTACCTTTAGATTGCCAGGCAGGCGACTAACCCACCAGACCACCGCGGCCGGCCAGTGAAAATAAATAAATAAATCTATTAGTACAATAAAAATAATAACTTAAATTTAATTATACATTTAATTCGGTTTCACTCTCACTGCCACTTTAATTTAGATTAATAATAAGTGTTCCTATATTATTAGTAAATGATACATAGGAATCTTCTATTTTATTAATATGGTGAATCGAATTTATCCAACTTTCTTTCGGAATACTATCTACCTTCCTCATTAATGTTGCAGCACTTGCACTTAAGAGTCGGAGAAATGTTTTCTGCTCTAACATTGAATTTTATCTGATACCACATATGCTCAATTGGATTAAAAATACGGTAATACGGAGGAAGGCGTAAAACCATATGTCTCATATCGGCAGCAATGGTATCACATACATATTCGTTTTTAATGTTAAATGTTTTTAAATTTCTAGATCACATTTTTCATATTTTTTTTTGGAAGTATATGTTATTTTTTAATATATAGTTCTAAATTTCCAATTTAGTGTTATTTGCGTTAGGAATTACGCTTTCCTTAGGCACATTGGGCAATAGGCTATTTATAAACCAATCTTCAAAAAGTTCTGTTGTGGAGTCATCATGGTAGTCCAAAGAAGAACGTTTAATTATTTTGGAGGATAACCGTAAACAATTTGGTACCCATCCATCCTCGGAACCAACATGTAAAATTGTAATTATTTTTCCCTTGTTTGCTACGGCTTTGATTTGGCATTTTCTTGATGTATCTACCCATCCTTTTGCTGTCGTCTCATGTGTATCGAACCATGATTCATCAAGGTAGATAATGAGACGATTTTCTAATCTATATTTTTTTTATAGAGTTTAAGTAGTCAAACCGCCATCGTCGCAATCGTTGTGATTCCATTAATATTTGTCTTTTATTAATAGTCCGATAGGCAAAACCCATTAGAGATAATATTCTCCGGAGGCTAGTTCTGCTGCAAACAATGTTGGTTTCATCTTTTCTTAGTCGCTGTTGAAACGAATGCAATGTAGGCACAGTTTGCTCTTCATACATAGCATAAATTTTGCTTCCAATTAAGTCTCTGTCGCTTTCGTCAACACATTTACTTTTACCAGAATCACTACGGATTTGTTTGGCTTTAATTGGCTTTATCACAATATCTTTAACTGTAGACAACGGAGTTTTCGTTAATGAAGGCATTTCTGCTGCGGCTGGATTTACATTAAGCCTCATATTCAATAAAGAAATATACACATTTTTAGCACGTTTGGAATAACAAAAAATACGTTCGAAATTATAAAACTGCACTGTTTAGGAAAAGAATGCGAATTAAACTAAAATATTTCGAAATTACTAAACCAGGTATAAAATTAATTTTATCTTTTTACCTGTTATTTTATTAGGCCCCTCCTGTTCACGTTTCTTGCAACTTTGCCGGGTTTCGTTACGGCCGGGGTTATTAAGTATATACTTTTATTTTACTATTATATTACTTTTATTTTTGGGTGTTTTGTACATTTTTTTGAACATAGTATATGATATAACTTTCCAAAAGCTGCTTACTTCAGCCTTCGAGAAATTTTTGCTTCTTGATTTTCGTAATTTAGTCTTATATTATGCCATAATGAATGAATATATTGTTATCTATTTTTGTCTTATTGCGGTCAATATTTAAATCTTTTCTTTGGGACTTACTTGCATTCAGCTGGAGTGGTATGGCATAGAGGACGGGCGTTCCGAAGGAATATTTATGTTACACGATGGAAGCAACATTCGGTGACAATAACAATAAATATTTATAATTTATGTTGGTGTGAAAACGTGCAGGAAAAAACCGAGAATAATAGATAATATGTTAGGTATGCGTAATAACAGTTACTTTGTTGTTACTAATCGTATTGAGTAATACACGTGAGCGTTGGATAAAGCGAGATATTTTCATATTTAAGTTAACTGTAAAAAATGGGTGGAGTATCACCACTTCTTCTCTAATCAGCTAGTTTAAAATATGACATAAAGATTAACAGTAAATTAAAAAACAAAATCAATTATATATGAATAATACTTGGTATTTTTGGAATTAATACTAGTATTATTTAAAAAAAAATACAAAGTAAAGGAACTTGAATACGTTAACTGACATATGAGGTTTTCAACTTAATTCTGAGCTCCTCTGTTTCACGGACTGTAAAACCTGGTCGAATAAGATTTTTTCCCAGGTTATAATTATTTAAAAGCAACAAAAAAGCTTTGTAAAGGATTATTCATATTGAGAGGTTTTATTTAATTCTTGAACTAAACATAGAATTTGCGTTGATTTCAGGAAACTTTTTATTGATAACACTAGTTTATACGGTTTTTATACCCCAGCTGAAAGTTGTTAATTATTGTTTATTTAGGTAAGAGTTATCCAGAAAAAAATAATAAAAAAATTCTGTAACGTCTGTTTTAGAAATAATTATTTACTTAAAAATAGAAACACATCTTATTATGAATAATAACAAAAAGGCCTATTTTTCGCCTTCTTTTAATAGTTTTTTGGATCGGTTTTTCTTATAATGGACCAACAGTAATCCCCTAACATGTTTTCATCCCAAAATCCTAGATGTCGTTCTTCGAAAATCTTTAAATCTTGTTGAAAACGTTCGCCCTGTTCGTCACTTATACTTCCTAAGTTTTGAGGGAAAAAACTGAAATGCGAGTGCAATAACAATAACAATCAGTACAATAACAATATTCCCCTTCTCTTTTGAATAATTCTGTGTAAACTTTGCTCCTGTTTCTGGACAACGTAAGTTTCGTGCCGGGTGTTAATAAATTCCATTGTTGTAGGCGAGAACCAAGACGCTCTGCTTTAGACCTTGATAGTTGTAAATCTCTTATAAGATCATTTAATTCGGCGTCGAATTAGTTTAACATATTTATATACATTTCTATTGGCGTATATAAAAAAAGTAACATTTGTAAACTAGTATAATTGAAGAATAGTGTGTGATATTTAAACACAATCTGCCATAAATGAACCACCATATCTGCTAAAACCATATCTGCCAAATGAACCACCTCCTCTTGCAGCTTCACGGACGTCCATCCTTTTGTCAACATTTTTGATGACATTTTGGTATAATTGTGGATTATACTTATATACCCGGCTTTTCACGTAACCACAAAGAAAATAGTCCAACGGTGTCAAATCGCATGATCTCAAATCAATAAATCAATTGTTTCACTAGCAGAGCGCGGTGCAGCGCCATCTTGTTCGAACCACATTTCCTCCAGATTAATATTCTTCAGTTCAGTCTACAAAAATTCAGTTACCATCTTACGATATCGAACACCATTCACAGTTACTGCTTCACCAGCAGCATTCTGAAACAAATATTCAAACAAAGATTTCCCAAAAAAAAATTTATCTATAGCCAGGAAAATTTAAAAAGATTGTTATATATACAAAAAATCACTTATTTGAAAAATCAAGAGTTTCCATTTGATATACTGTAATTGTTTAAGTGCGTTCAACCTTCTGACACTGAGTGTACAAGTTAATAAAACAAAAATAAACAAATTAGTGGGAATTCTGTCTCCAGGTTTACATATCAAGGCCATAATTTTATTTATTCCTTTAAATTATTTTTCTTAACATCAGAACTGAAGACGAAATTGTCGATTGTTTTTGAGGAACATTTCTTGTCATTTTTTTTATCGACCAGCGAAAAAAAATGTTTTTGTTTTTGTTATTCGCGGGATCGGTACGAGATGTGGCCGCTCCGGTCAGCACCTCCTTCTGCCGCCGCCGTCGATGTAGGATTGCGCGCACGACTCCGCCACGATTAGAAAGTGAACCGGAGGTGCCGGCATCACAATTGCGTCGTGTCCGTCGAGTTGGGAAGAGCAGCGCGTCCTGGTGCACCATCACCGTATCGTAAGTATAATACGCGAGTTCGGTCAGTGCAATTTTTGTGTGATTGACAGTGCTGAGGATTTTGTTATTCTTATTTTTCACATTCTGCTCGGAGAGAAAATTTGTTTGTGAGTAAGTTAAAATTTTTCATAGTTGTCTAATTCGTTGAGTAATATTTTCTAGGAATGTTCAGATGTTTTGAATTTCAAACCAACATTCCAAACATTTTTTGGGATGTTGATGATCTGAATAAATTACAATTTATATTTTGTTAAAATTATGCTGTACATTTTTAATGTATAACATAAATGAAATACTAAACCTTAAGAGATTTATAATTTGTCTTAAATTATGCACGTTTCTTTAACCATGTTAGCATCATCAGGAACGAATCATCCCCTGATGATGCTAATATGGTTGGCGAAAAGCGCGTCGGGTAGTTTAAAAAAGTGATTTGGTGTATAGCGGTAAATCTCTTCGAGTTTAGCGTTTCACGCCCAAGGTTCCACTAGAAGAATTGGTTCAAGTGAAGTGTTTTCTCTTTTTAATTCTCTGTGTTGACTGCAATTATTATATATAATGTATGTAGTACATATGTAGCGTGTTGTATGAACATGATTATGAATATGTTGAAAATGGTTTAATGATAGATCGATTAGACAAGTGTGTTCCTACTTGTTCTCAGTTAACATATTTGAAAACCTGATCGAAATTATATTTTCCCTCAATATCATGATATTTATATCATTAGCACCATTACCATATGGAAATATTAAGCTTGACATTTCGAGTGTGATCAGACTAACTGAAATTTGTTTCATATTAAATGTCTCATATATATATATATATATATATATATATATATATATATATATATATATATATATATATATATATATATATATATATATATGTTACATCTAATATGTTCACGGATGGTAGATGAATTGTATGAAGAGTGTATTCTATGAAGAGTCACGACGTTTCGCCAAAATCGCATTTGGCACTTTCAAGTGTTGTCCGCTTCGACAGAAGAGTCCAACTCAGTAGTTGGACAGCAGTTTACATTGCAGACATTTGCAGGCGAAATATCTGCAAGCTTCCAAGAGGGACCAACTCGACAACCGGATGTACTACGAAAAAAACCCAATATATATATTAGGGTCAGCCAAAAAAACTAACCAATCGAATTTATGATATTAAATGGAATTATTTACCGAGACAAAAATTCTCTCATTGGGACACATTTTTAATTCAATTTTAAAAGGAGGCCATTTGAAATTTTCCATTTAAATAACACACAAAAAAGTTTTTCTTCAATAAAAATGCTTTAACTTTTGAACCGTTTGAGATAAAAAAAAATTCCTAGGTATATTTTTGTAAGGCATTAAAATCTCTAAAAAAATGACCCAGAGGTAATTTTTAAACTAAAAAATTTGTATACTCACGGCTATGAAAGTTGAAAAAAAGCAGAAATATGCAGCGAAAACTGCATATTTCTGTTTTTTTAAAATTTAATTCTGGGGTCATCTTTTAGAGAATTTAATGCCCTACAAGAATATGCCAAAAAAATTATATCTCAAACGGTTCAAAAGTCATAGCATTTTTAATGAAATTTTTTTTGTGTGTCATTTAAATGGAAAATTTCAAGTGGCCACATTTTAAAATTTAACTAAAAATTTTTCCCAATGCTAGAATTTTTTCTCAATAAATCGTACTTTTATGACCATAAATTCGATAGGTTAGTTTTTGGCTCACCCTATATATATATATATATATATATATATATATATATATATATATATATATATATATATATATATATATATATATATAGGGTGAGCCAAAAACTAACCTATCGAATTTATGGTCATAAAAGTACGATTTATTGAGATATCAAGCAGGATTCAATATATCAAGCAGGATTCAGAAGTGGATTCAGTACAATGGATCACATCCAGGTTGTACAGCAGGTCATAGAAAGGCACAACGAATACACCATGCCACTGTGCTTGGCTTTTATCGACTACGAAAAAGCATTTGATTCCATCTCAAAGCATGCGATAATGGATGCACTGCTTAGCCAAGGTGTAGAGAGAGCCTATGTAAACCTATTAGAATCGATATATGATGGAGCTACAGCCACAATTCACCTTGATGATCTTGAAGTGGGAATTAATATAGAACGAGGTGTACGGCAGGGTGACGCAATATCGCCTATTCTTTTCTCGGCTGGCCTTGAAGAAGTATTCCGTAAACTGGATTGGGAACAGGATGGGGTAAAGATCAATGGTGCAAACTTAAACCATCTTAGATTTGCAGATGATATTATTCTCATTTCACAAGACCCAGAGGAGCTGCAAAGACGCATACAAGAACTGCAAAGGGCTGGCGAACCATTTGGCTTGAAAATAAACCTGAAAAAGAGTCAGGTTATGTTCAATAACTTCGCTCAGGACAGAAGAATTTCAGTTTTAGGAAGGGATTTAGAGATTGTGGACAGCTTTGTATATCTTGGGCAGAGGATTTCCATGGAGGGGAATACCGCCCGGGAGGTGGAACGGCGTGTTAAATGTGGCTGGCAGGCATTTGGTAGGCTCAACATAGTGTTTAAGAGCAGACTCCCACTTTGCCTGAAAAGAAAAGTATTCGATCAGTGCGTTCTACCCGTTATGACATACGGAAGTGAAACCTGGACACTCACATCGCAATCGATTCAAAAACTTCGGGTGGCACAGAGGGGAATGGAAAGATGTATGCTTGGCATTACAAGACGAGACAGAAAATCCTGCGCATGGATCAGGGAACAAACAAAAGTCTGTGACATCATTGGAAGAGTAAAACAGTTGAAATGGAGATGGGCAGGCCATATAGCGAGGCGATGGGACGACAGATGGACCAAGGCAATCCTGGAGTGGATACCGCTTGATCGCAAACGTCCGCGAAGAAGACCGAAAGCACGATGGACTGATGACATCGTTAAGTATATTGGACCCGAGTGGCAGAGGAAAGCCCAGGACCGTGAAGGTTGGAAGCATGCTGAAGAGGCCTTCATCCTGCAGTGGATCGATACGGGCTGATGATGATGATGATGATGATGATATATATATATATATATATATATATATATATATATATATATATATATATATATATATATATATATATATGATATGATATATGATATATGGGTACACCCTACCGCTGTGTTCCACAATCTCATGTGGAACACACAGCAACCTGCGTCCCCGCCCAAATGAACATTTTTGTTAGGTGCTTGGCTGGGAACGACCCCCACCCATCCCTGCAATATTGGAGGGCACATGTTTCGCCTTTTGATGGTCAGAGTACCGACACATGTTATCCCGTCAAGAATAGGGAGACCCCATCCACTTGCAGTGCCCCAAAGTTGAATTCTAGAAGTTCAGATATGATTCAGAATAGTTTTCTAGAATAATAGCTTATTCTCCAAGGAAACTTGCGATTTACGACAAATTATCCAGTAGATTTTCTTTAGTTGAAGAGCTCTTGTTAGCTGTTTCCGTTTGTTGTTGAAAATATATCGTTTTACTATGTTATCCTTCTGTCTATGTTTATGCCAATATATTTAGCGTCTTTGGCTTGTTGGGCTGGGCTGACATTCTTTTTAATATGATCGTACATGGTGTACGAGTTTCTATGAAGTATGGCTTAATATTTAGCGTCTTTGGCTTGTTGGGCTGGGCTGACATTCTTTTTAATATGATCGTACATGGTGTACGAGTTTCTATGAAGTATGGCTTATAAAGGTGATATTTCTAGATTTAGATTTGGGCCCTAAATAACTATTTTTAAGCTATTTTTGGATATTATTTAAGTTGGCCTCTATCGCAGAATAAATAATAGATCTAATAACACTTCCCTGAGGCACACCAGATTGAGGTTTGAACATTCACTATCCTATTATATGCAGAAATGTCTGTTTTCTGGGATTTGATGAGCTGCTATTGAGAATGACATATATTCTTGTCAAACGCCGCTGATATGTCCCAGAAAATTGCTGAGCAATTCCTTGTTTCCTCAAAGTCCTCCTTGATTCTTTTATGTAATCGATCTTTCAAAGTGAGTGTTTTTTTAATTCTTGAGTAAAACACAGATGGCGTTGTGAATTTGCCTAGCTTTAGTCTCATTTTAGAAGTGTAATGTATAACAATTATAAAAATGGTGTTGTACACTATACAACAACTCGTTAAAATTGTTGAATTATTTTATAAAAAGTTGCATTCAGTGAAAAATGTTTTTAAAAAATTCCATGATATTTACGGTTTGCACAATCGTAGATTTGAAATCACTTCCAATCGAATTTTTCAAAAATTTCAAGAAACTGGTTCGGTGGAAGATAAAAGAAGATCAATAAGTAGTGGTAGTGGTTGTTCACAAGAGCATATTGATTTGGTCCGTGAAAGTGTAGCTGAACTTGCTTTTGGACACAGTGAATCCACAATATGGCGTATTTTACGAAATGCTTTAGCTCTGAAGGCATATAAGGTTGAAATAACACAGGAACTAAAGGCACTGGATGATTCAAAACGTCGTGTTTTTATCAATTGGATCAAGGAACAAACAGGTGTTTTTTCTCAAAAAATTATCTTTTTAGGACGGGTTATTACAAGAAACGGTAACGTTACATTGGCTACCGAGATAATGCGATTTGACACCGTTGGATTATTTTCTTTGGGATTACGTGAAAAGGTCTATAAGAACAACCCACAGTCGATTCCTAAACTAAAAGATGAAATTATTCGAGTCATTGGTGAGATAGAGCCACGGTTATGCCAAAATGTCATCCTAATTTTTGACAAAAGAGTGGACTTCTGTGGAGCTGCAACAGATGGTTATTTGGCAGATATTGTCTTTTGAATTTTAATGTCATACGCTATGCTTCAATTATCAATAAAAAGTTTTTTGAAATCAGGGTAAATTCAGTGTTTTATTCAAAAATGAAAAAATCGCTCAACTTGAAAGGCTGTTGAAATTGAATTGACAGTTTTGAGTCAGACACTGACCTCAATACTGAGGAAAGTCTTCAAACTTCATCATAGTTTTCAAAATAATGTTAAATGTTATTTTTTTAACTAGCAAAGTAATATTGTTAACTATTTTAATATGATTATAAAATGTTAACGAGAAGGGAACGATCCTTATGAGAAATCATTGTGGAAGTGACCCATTGAAAAATATTTCAAACTATTTTGATTAAGTTAATGATCCCTTAATATTTATTTAATTCAGACCAGTTCATTTCCGACAAAAAATCTCACTCCAATAGATAAAAGCTTCAAAGAAAAGCAACAATAACAACTAAAAATAAGGCATCGCATATTTTTCTAAGGCCCCTTAAGGTGGTTCTTTCATCCACCGATGTTGTGGTTAATTTTCTTCCATTCAGCTTTCAGAAATAACACATTTTATCGAAAGAAATAATATAAGAAATAAATGATCGCCATATTTTATCACTTTCACATTTTTATACCTTTTTTGTTGTTTGATTTTTCGAGAAAAAAAAACAGGATATTGTTGTAAATCTTAAATTTCACGCCAATTTTTTTACCGTCTTCGTTATAAATATTTTGTAAAGGATAATACGCGGTTTCAATGGTACTTAGGTTTGGTGTGTAGCCCGGCTATACCAATACATTACCCAGTCTGTGTTATAAGACGAACAATTCTTTGAATCCTTGATTGTTGTACGAAGATTTTTTTTTCTATTATATTTTTATTGCTGTAGTGAGAATAATAACATCGACAAAAGATCAAATTAACACTGCGAGAGACCAAGCACAATAAAAACGTTGTTGATAGTCCAAGTCTCATCAGGAACCTGTTTTAAATTTTATTTTTACAAACCTGTAAACAGATGTTTTTGGTATCGTCTCACTTAATGAGAGGTTCATTAATTATGAATTAATTTTTTTGCTGTTCAGTCCTAGAGGTCAATGAATGTTTTTCTTTTTTGGATAAATCTAGATGATTCAGGTTTTTATTTTAAACTATCGGGTGTGAGCTAGGAAAGTTATAAAATGTTTAGCTGTTAATGTTATCTAGAACTTTTATAGGGTGACCTTTTTTTTTGGTACTGCCATCAAAAGGTAAGGTGACTTTTGTTTTAAAAATTCGCGCGTTTTATGTGTCGATACGATCATTTGTTTGTTAAGTTGGTATGGTTATCCTTGACACCTGGGAGAAGTTTCATATTATTTTGCCTGCTATGTTCGAAATTCTTTTGTAATTTAGAATTAGAATGTCTTTTGTAATTATACGGGTCAACAAATTTAAACTTTTTTGACGTAACATTGGTGTATATGAAGTATTTTGTAGTCCTAAATCCGAAAATGATAAGCTAATTCTTTGTATATAAAACTACAGGACAGAGCATATGATTATGTAAGGGGGACCAGAATGGTAGTTGCATATGGCCGACCACTGTTTCCGGTTTGGCAGTGGCGTAGGGCAGTATGAATAAAAACAAGAAACGGATACCGTTGTTTAAAACAATAAATTATTGCATAATTATCGTTACTGTATTAAATTAATGAAGACTTACTAGATACGGCAGAGAAATGTAAAAATTTAAATTAATCCAAAATTTCTTTAGCCAATATAAATGGTCATGGCTTTAGTCGTTCCTTCATCCGCCTTCCAGGTGTCCAGCTTGAGCCCAACTGATCAAGGCTTAAGGCCAGAAACCGGTCTTGGGAGACACTTGTTGGCGCTTTGGATGGCGGATGAAGGAATGGCAAAGCACGACGTGGAGCACGGGTGAACTTCCTTAGTTTTTTGATACTTTTCTCTACGGACCCAGTTCACAATTTTTCGACCATTCCTGGTACTTACTCAAGATTAGACGGGTCACAAATGGTTTCGTACAGTCTGACTGCTGCGCTCGTTTACCGCAGGATGGCGTGGCTGCATGTGATGCAACCTCCATTCGACATGGCCAATTTAAATGGTCATGGCTTTAGTCGTTCCTCCATCCGTTTTTTAGGTGTCCAGCTTGAGCCCAACTAATGGAGGCTTAAGGCCAGAAATCGATCTTGGGAGACACTTACTGGCGCTTTGGATGGCGGATGAAGGAATGGCAAAATCACGACGTGGATCCCCGGTCCTTAGCTTTTTAATACTTTTCTCCACGGACCCATTTCACAAATTTTCGTTCATTATTTACATTTTCGGTCAATTATTAATTTATTTTATTAAAGTTTCGGTTTATTAATTAATTTCCTAAATTTTTCCTTTTTTTTTGAGATATGACATTCTTTGTTTAATTTTCAGTTGACATATTTTTGACAAATAATACAAACATAATACAAAAATATGTCCACTGAAATTTAAACGACGAATGTCATATTTCATGTAAAAAATATTACTAAATTAATTATTCAACAAGATATAGTTGTATTTTTTTCTCTTATTCGGATTTTTCGTTACGATCTAAAACTCAAAAAAATATGTCCGTTTTGTTTTTGTTTTTGTAGGCGACGTTGCTAATTACTTGTTTAAGAAAAAAACTTTTTGTTGAAGATAATGTACAGAATCGTAGGTTAAAAAATTAACGTTTTTAAGTTATTTCCCCTCAAAAAATTAAATTTTTTGTTTCTGAAGGTCTAAAAGTTTCCTTTTATAACCGAGTCCTCGTTAAAAACATGCCATTTCGACTGAAAAAAAAACAATGTTATCGCTAGTTCCCTTTTAAATCGAACTAGCATTAGCTTAACCGCGAGATTTATTTTTTTAAATGGAGAAACTTCGAATTTGTACCGGGGAGGGGAAAAAATAAAGGCAAAGTTCTGAGATCAATCGTTTTCCATTTTGTTCGGTGAAAAATCTCCATTGAAAACTTTTTGCCAGACGTTTCCTATTCAGAGTTTTTCATTTGTACGGACGGATCGAAAATGTAAAATAATGATAACGACCTTTCCAGAGACCGGAGAACACTTCGTAGATTTTGATTTTCGAGCGCGGAGTGAAAGTCGAAAATGTCAGTTATAGTCACGAATTTGATGTTTGTTACCTGTGGAACGAACGCATATTTCTGTAGGCCGAATGAAAACGTTCGATGCTGTGGGATCCTTTGCTAGTATACAATGTGATAGAAAAAAGTAAACATAAAACTAAATAAATCTGTACTGGAAAGTGTTTTTGTAAACGATTTTTGAAACGATTTGTCACATCATTTTAAAGAAAAAAACGTCCTTGCAACAAGGGTAAACCAAATAAATGTCCCCTCTATAAAAAAAATGAAAGATATTAAAAGTTTTACAATAAAAATACGCTAAACCGAATAAAACAATTTTTTTAATTTGTTATCTATCACTTTTATTTTTTAACTTTGTGTAACTATAGTTTCGTAAAATAATGTTTCATAATCAACACTACTTTAAAACTAAGAAGTTAAAACTGAACTAAAGAAAACTTTAAAACAATAAGACCGGTAGTTTCGTACACAAATAGCCCTTTAAGAAACCTTACATTTTACTTAAATAATATTTTCAAAAACTTAACTAATTTCTTGCCATTCAATAAAAAACTTAGTAGACCTTACAAAAAAGCTTAGCAAACTAGCTATACCAAAAAACGGTTTTCTACCATCCTTTGACGTTAGCAACACGTTTCCGAATATGGATTTCCTACAATGAATAAATAATAATAATATTCAGCTCTAAGGGCCTAGTGGCCCTCGGCTTCGCGTTCTTTCACTCTTTTTTTCCATCTTTTTTGGTCCAAATCATCATTCTTCCAATCCCTCACTCCTATTTTTCTCAAATCATTCAGCACCTCATCCAACCATTTCTTCCTCGGTCGCCCTCTTTTTCTTTTTCTCCCTTCACCATTCATCAGAATTCCTTTAACCCATCTTTCGCTGGACATCCTCGCTATGTGCCCCAGCCATTTAGCTCGCTGCGGTCTCACTACCTGAACAATGTTTACAATTAATAGATAATTTACTCATAAAAAATAACATCAATCCAATTATTAAGCACGATATTTTAGAACTGTTTAACTTATGTATTGATGAAAATTATTTTCAATTTAATAGTGTTTTTTACAAATAAAAGGATAGTCTAGCAATGGATTCCTCATTAAACCCTTTATTATCAGAACTGTTAGGTTTATTATGTACAGGACAGTTTGGTTTATTATGTTACGACAGGCAAATAGAAGAAACATTAAAGCATTTAAATATAATCCATCCAAATATAAAATGTTTGCTTGAAGAATCTTCTTTTTGGATCTTTCAATATCCAAACAAAATAATAAACTAGAATTTCATATCTGCAGAAAACCCACATACTCAGATATCTCTAATTACAAAACAATCATTACATATAAATATGCAGCATATACGAGGTGTGGCTATGAAATAACGAGACTGACGCTGCTACAGAAGTACGCATGTGCCAAACGCCAGCGACCAAGAGCTATTTAGCATGAAGCCTTTAATAGTGTTTTTTTACAAACAAAAGGATGGTCTAGCAATGGGTTTTTCACTAAACCCTTTATTATCAGAACTGTTAGGTTTATTATGTAGACGAGAGTTTGGTTTATTATGTTACGACAGGCAAATAGAAGAAACATTAAGGCATTTAAATATAATCCATCCAAATATAAAATGTTTGCTTGAAGAACCTTCTTTTTGGATCTTTCAATATCCAAACAAAATAATAAACTAGAATTTCATATCTGCAGAAAACCCACATACTCAGATATCTCTAATTACAAAACAATCATTACATATAAATATGCAGCATATACGAGGTGTGGCTATGAAATAACGAGACTGACGCTGCTACAGAAGTACGCATGTGCCAAACGCCAGCGACCAAGAGCTATTTAGCATGAAGCCTTTAATAGTGTTTTTTACAAACAAAAGGATGGTCTAGCAATGGGTTTTTCACTAAACCCTTTATTATCAGAACTGTTAGGTTTATTATGTAGACGAGAGTTTGGTTTATTATGTTACGACAGGCAAATAGAAGAAACATTAAGGCATTTAAATATAATCCATCCAAATATAAAATGTTTGCTTGAAGAACCTTCTTTTTGGATCTTTCAATATCCAAACAAAATAATAAACTAGAATTTCATATCTGCAGAAAACCCACATACTCAGATATCTCTAATTACAAAACAATCATTACATATAAATATGCAGCATATACGAGGTGTGGCTATGAAATAACGAGACTGACGCTGCTACAGAAGTACGCATGTGCCAAACGCCAGCGACCAAGAGCTATTTAGCATGAAGCCTTTAATAGTGTTTTTTACAAACAAAAGGATGGTCTAGCAATGGGTTTTTCACTAAACCCTTTATTATCAGAACTGTTAGGTTTATTATGTAGACGAGAGTTTGGTTTATTATGTTACGACAGGCAAATAGAAGAAACAGTAAAGCATTTAAATATAATCCATCCAAATATAAAATGTTTGCTTGAAGAACCTTCTTTTTGGATCTTTCAACATCCAAACAAAATAATACACTAGAATTTCATATCTGCAGAAAACCCACATACTCAGATATAACAATTACAAAACAATCATTACATATAAATATGCAGACATAAGTCTTCTCTTTCGAATGCGGTACCTCTCGCTTCTGTAAACAAATCCGTATAGACGTAGCCTTCGTTCGCATTAGAGTTGTTTTTTTGTTTCGCCGGAAAAATGTTAAGTGTAACAATAGAGCAACGAATTGAAATTTGACTTGAAACTTGGAAAAACCGCTACAGAAACTTATAATTTATTGAAAGAAGTGTATGGCACTGAATGTTTATTGTTATATCGAACAAGAAGTTCGCAAAAATGTTTATACTGACACTTTGAATGCCATTGAAAATGACCAAAACTTATGGGAAAGGATGATTACATGTGACCAATCGTGGTATTTTATTATTATTATTATTATTCACGTATGGGCCCTGGTGGACCACGCGAAGTACAATTAGAGGCGTTTGTTGTTGTTAGCCTTCCTTTGAGCCCATACTAATTTCATTCTTTCGCTATGAGCTTTTTTCCTTTCGTCAGACCAAGTTGTTCCAGTCTTCCTACATTTTCCTATCTGGCCAACCTTCCAAACGTTAACCTTGTGCCTGAAACAGCCTCTATCCTGAATTTCACTTTGTGTAATATTTGCTGATCTTAGGTCCTCTTTAATTGCAGCAATCCATTTAATTATTTCTACTTTAGCTCTACTCCTATTTTCATAAAATTCGACTATTTGTCTAGTTAGCCTACCCGGATTCATCCGTTTGATGTGTCCGTAAAACTTAAGTCTTCTTTTTCTCATATCGCTATGTATACCTGTGTATTGTTTGATTTCTTGGTTTTCTCGAAGTCGGTATGTTGTGCTATTTATTTGTTTGGGGCCTAGGATTTTTCTTATGATTTTTCTTTCCTTCTTTTCAATGTCCTCGATGTCCCTCTTTCTATTCAAAATGAGCGTTTCTGCAGCATATAGACATTCTGGCTTAATAACCGTGTTGTAATGTCTCAGTTTTGTGGTTTTAGATAGGCATTTTTTGTTGTAAATATTTTGTGTAAGTCTCAATGCCGTTTCCATTTTTTGACATCTACCCTTATTGGCCGCTTTTTCCAACCCATTTTCCATGATTATTTCACCCAAATATTTGAATTGAGAGACTCGTCTGATGTTACCATATTTCGTTTTTAGAAATGGTGTTCTTAGTCTGTTGCAGGTCATGTATTCTGTCTTTTCAAAGGAAATTTGGAGTCCTACCTTTTCTGCTATTTCTTATAGGATTTCATTCTGTTTCTGTGCCGTTAATACATCTTGAGCTAAAATTGCTAGATCATCAGCAAATGCCAGACAATCAATTTTGATGTTGGTTCTCCCCAGTTTAATGGGCTGGTCAATATTCAGTGCCGACTTTTTTTCACGCCACTCCTGTATTACTTTTTCTAGAACACAGTTAAATAAGAGTGGCGAGAATCCATCCCCTTGTCTCACACCAGTTTTAATTTCGAAGGGCTCTGAGATGTCATCCATGAATTTAACTTTTGACCTCGTGTTAGTTAACGTTGCTTTAATAATTGCCAGCATTTTCAGTTCTAGTCCTTGTTCTTTCAAGATTAGGAATATAGATTCGCGGTCAATAGAATCGTATGCTTTTTTGAAATCCACAAATGTACAGACGAGATTTTTATTGTACAGTTTTTGATGTCTTAGAATCAAATTTAGATTCAGGATCTGTTCAGGGCAGGATCTGCCCGGTCGAAAACCTGCTTGATATTCACCAATGTTGGTTTATTTTCGGTGGTTCAATGTTGGTTTATTTATGGTTGGGCTGGTTTTATTTTCGTTGGGTCAAACTTTGGTATTAGCAGCCCCTTTTGAATAAGTTTTCGAGGTTTTAAGCTAACTTTGATTCTAGTCAAGTAGTGATCCGTGTCTATATTTGCTCCTTTCCTGACTTGAACATTCAAAATCTCTTTATAATTGGGGTACGAAATGGCAACATGGTCAATTTGAAATTCACCCATGTACGTGTTGGGGCACCTCCAGGTCTTTTGTTTTGTTATTTTCTTCTTAAAATGGGTTGACATTATTTTTAGATTAAACTGCGAACATAGTTCAACCAATCTTCTACCATTATGGTTAGTCCATTTATGAGTGGGAAAACTGCCGACTGTGTTCCTGTACTTTTTTTCTTTCCCTAGTTGGGCGTTGAAATCAGCAATAGAATTTTTTACATGGTTAGAGGGAATTTTAGAGATAGTCTTTTCCAGAATTTCCCAGGACTTATTTACTTTTTCAAGATTAGATTTATTTTCTTCGTTAACTGGGAGGTGTGCATTGATTAATGTATAGTTTTTGTTAGCACACTTGAGGGATAGTGTCATAAGTCGATTATTTACTGGCTGGACATTTGTTATAGAACCAAGAATGTTTCTTGAGACAGCGAAAGCAACACCGAGATGTGGTGTATTTTTGAGTATTCTTTTGTCCGTTTTACTTTTAAAAAGTCTGTAGTTGCCGAATTCCAAGGTGTTATCATCTATCAATCTGGTTTCTTGCAAAAATAAAATTTGGATTTTTTGCTGATTTAATGTTCGCTCCAATTCGTGTAGTTTTCCTGGACGCAGGAGAGAATTGATATTTACCGTTCCAAAGAAAGTTTTTATTTTCGGTTTCAGACGTTGGCCAGAGGTCTCCGACTCCCTCTGAAAGATTTTGCGTTTAAGCCCGGACGCCCCAGAATCCGAAAGTCCGGTTGTACCAGCAAAGCTGGCAGAGGATTGTCTACCTCCTGGGGTAATTTTGTAATTACTAGAACGCTTCATCTTGTACTTTGAATTAAAGGTTTGAACCATGACGGTTCAGAGGTTAAGACTGGAGGGGTTAGTTCCAGAATTTAAATATCAGCCGCACCACTGGTGAACAGACGCTGACCACTCAGCCGCTTGATACAAGTCAGACGCTAAGTGGATTTAGTTTTCTTTTTGCCTTGGTTCGGGGCTGCTTATTTTGGAATATTCGCAGCTGTCCATTAATATCTAATGGAACTTTCACTATCCACCACCCGTGACCCGTCCAGTACCTTAGGCGAGGTATACTGGACGTGGTATTTTACTTATAATCCTGAAACGAAACGCCAATCCATGCGCTGGAAAGCCAAAAAAACTCGAATGAGCAAATCAAAATTCAAAGCAATGATGACTTTGTGTAAAGATTGTGTACCTTCACTGGATTCCTGAAGGTCAAACTATTAATCAACATTACTACATTCACGTTCTTGCTGAACTTCGTGAAAAACTAATGAAAAAAGGACCCGAATTGTGGAAGGACAAGTCATGGGTTCTCCACTAAGACATTGTGTCGGCTCATTCCGCATTGTCTGTCAAGCAGTTTTTAGCCAAGTACAGCATCGCAGTGTTATCCACCTTATTCGCCGGATCTTGTGCCGTGCGACTTCTATCTGTTTCCTAAGGTGATATATGCATTAAAAGGAACAATATTTGAGTCCGTTGAAGCTTTGAAAGAGAAAGCGGTACGCGTTCCGAAGGAGCTATTAGAAGAAGACTTCCAGCGCTGTTTCGAACAATGGAATATTCGCATGGAGCGCTGTAGGAATAGAGGAGGGGTGAAAGTCAGAATGAAATGTTTTACAGCGTCAGTATCGTTATTTAATAGTCACACTTCGTAAGTGTATGATCCAAAGAGCTTTCACAATTCCATTATCTGAAAATAATCGAAAAATAGAGCTGCAAAAAATAAAACCAATATTACAAAATAACGACTTCAAAGAAAAATAAATTAGTTTGATTAATATCTCTACTATTTTATAACAAATATCCAACAAACAAATTCCTCTATAATTATTATAATCTGTTTGGTTTTCGTTTTTTAGGATAGGTATAAGGGTGACATTGTCCCAACTTGATGGCATGCTTTCTTCTCCACATATTGTAATGATCAGTTCGAACAGTTTTTGTTTTAGCTCATCTCTTGTAAATTTTATATTTTCTTTTGCTGCTATTCCATTCCTCCCTGAACTCTTACCATTTTTAAGTTGCTTTATAATCTCTTCTACTTTTTTTTATAGGGTCTGCTATTTGAGCGTTTTCTTCCATATCTATTACCACTTCTTCATTTTCCTCATCATTATCTCCGTTTAGCATTTCCTCAAAATATTCTTTCCATCTTTCCTTCGTTCTTTTTTCATCTCATATCAGATTGCCCTTTCTATCTCTAATGTATGTTGTTTGATCTCATTTTCCTTTGCCTTTCTTCACCTCTCTGTAAAAAATCCTTATTTCTTTCCTGTGGTAATAATTTTCTGTCAGGCTGTACAATTTTCTCGTTTCTAAGTCTTTTCTTTTGTCTAATTATTTTCTTAGCTCCTGCTCTCTATATATATATATATCTAATTTTCAAATTTTCAGCATATTTCAACTACCTATCCATTGTAACAATTACGAATTTCATGTCTTAGACTTCGCCGGCACGCCCTTAACTTTAAGCATTAGTTTCAAAACGCCACTTTATCTTTTAATTTCAAATTTGAATCTTAAATTAGACAAATATAAGTTGAAATAGGAATAAAAGGGAATAATTGAGACGACCAAATCACGTTAGAAAAGCCTCAATTTTGAGTTACAAGCACGCGACAAAGGAGAAACGAGGGAACGAGACAACGACAAAAACTGACTCTTGAATGGGAAATTTTTAATTTAAACGACGCCTTGCTGTTAACAAGGAAAACTACCTTCCAGCGAAGGGAAACTTTTATAATTGCCGTTTATTTTCATTTGTCCGCGGAAAATGCTTTCGAAAACTTGAGCTTTCCCCATTGAAACTTTTCATTAAGTTGGATAGTTTCTTTTTTTTTTGAATGCGGAGTTATTGCGGACGGAAGTGTGGAAATCGCGAGGCTTTTTTCTTTTCTCATTTTACTAATCGAATAGAAAATTATCAGAACGGAATATTTTAAACCGTCCTTTGTAATTTTATTGACGAATCTTTTCTTCAATTAGACTCTTAAGCCTGTTAAAAGCAAACTTATCTATAAATATCAATCTATATATATATATATATATATATATATATATATATATATATATATATATATATATATATATATATATATATATATATATGATGGAGCTACAGCCACAATTCACCTTGATGATCTTGAAGCGGGAATTAATATAGAACGAGGTGTACGGCAGGGTGACGCAATATCGCCTATTCTGTTCTCGGCTGGCCTTGAAGAAGTATTCCGTAAACTGGATTGGGAACAGGATGGGGTAAAGATCAATCTAATAAAGATCAAACTTAAACCATCTTAGATTTGCAGATGATATTATTCTCATTTCACAAGACCCAGAGGAGCTGCAAAGACGCATACAAGAACTGCAAAGGGCTGGCGAACCATTTGGCTTGAAAATAAACCTGAAAAAGAGTCAGGTTATGTTCAATAACTTCGCTCAGGACAGAAGAATTTCAGTTTTAGGAAGGGATTTAGAGATTGTGGACAGCTTTGTATATCTTGGGCAGAGGATTTCCATGGAGGGGAATACCGCCCGGGAGGTGGAACGGCGTGTTAAATGTGGCTGGCAGGCATTTGGTAGGCTCAACATAGTGTTTAAGAGCAGACTCCCACTTTGCCTGAAAAGAAAAGTATTCGATCAGTGCGTTCTACCCGTTATGACATACGGAAGTGAAACCTGGACACTCACATCGCAATCAATTCAAAAACTTCGGGTGGCACAGAGGGGAATGGAAAGATGTATGCTTGGCATTACAAGACGAGACAGAAAGTCCTGCGCATGGATCAGGGAACAACCAAAAGTCTGTGACATCATTGGAAGAGTAAAACAGTTGAAATGGAGATGGGCAGGCCATATAGCGAGGCGATGGGACGACAGATGGACCAAGGCAATCCTGGAGTGGATACCGCTTGATCGCAAACGTCCGCGAAGAAGACCGAGAGCACGATGGATTGATGACATCGTTAAGTATATTGGACCCGAGTGGCAGAGGAAAGCCCAGGACCGTGAAGGTTGGAAGCATGCTGAAGAGGCCTTCATCCTGCAGTGGATCGATACGGGCTGATGATCATGATGATATATATATATATATATATATATATATATATATATATATATATATATATATATATATATATATATATAATAGGTGTCCCATTAAGGATGGATCGCGGCCGTATCTTGAAAACTATTTATCCCACAGCTTTGGGGAAAAAAAAATTGTACTAAAAATGATCATGAGAAATTTACCAAAAATATTTTTAAGCTTCTAAAACGACCGCAAGAGGACGTGACGAGCTAAACATTTAAAAAAAAATTTTTTTTTTGTATTTTCAAGTGTTAACCGAGTAAGAAAAATTATCAGTTATAATTAGCAACTTTGTTTTATGACATTTTGTCGTAACTTCGCGAATAAAGAAGGGGGGGGGGGGGGGGGGGAGTTTTACCTATTTAGATAAAAAAGTCGTCTTATGTCCGTTTGCCTAAACCGATTTTCCGGAAGGAAATTGCTGGGACAATCAGTTAATCTGGGAGATAAATTATTTAGTTTATAAATGAAACCGCGAGGTGGTGTTACATTCAACAATAGTTTTTTTGAAGTTTTGTTCAGTTTTTTCAAATGGAATAGTACAGCTTTTATTACATGGCTAGAAAGGTAATTTAAAGAGGAATCATCCAGTGAAAATCCGAAATCGATATCTCTGACATGTCAAGAGATATTTCGATTTTTCTGAAAAAATCAGTTATTATTTCACTACTACCTGCATTAAGTTAAAAAAATATTAACCTAATGTTTGCCTTCCTTCACACTTTACCCAGGCTTAGGACTGGTCCAAATTCTTCGTGCCATATTAATTTGGAGCGTGTTTAAAGGCCAACGGGCCAACAACGAAGATAATAATAATAACAACAGTCAAATAAAATTAACAGCACAACAGTCTAATAATTAACAGAATCTGAACTTTAACGCCTTTCTAAATGTTCAAAATGCCTTCCATCCTTAGAAATGCAAAGATTTATTTTTTGAGGAGTACTAAAAACGGCAGCATCAATTTCCGGTCTTGAAATGCTGGTTATTGAATTTTGAATTCTTTCAATCATGTTTTCTCGTGTGGTAGGACGAGTTTGAAAAACAAGGTCTTTTAGTTTTCCCCACAAGTAAAAATCGAGGGGGATCGAGGAATCGATCTCCCACCGAAATCTCCTTCCACTAAAATCTCCCGCCGAAAAAGTACTTTCTAATGACCTAATTCCGATTAACAAACAATTTTATTGGTGGTTCGTTTTAACTATCCATCGGTCTCAGCTTCTTCAGCAATATCCCCTACCTTCTTGAGACCAGTCGCTCCACCAGTGAATGATTAATAGTAATATTTGTTTTTTTATCCGCCCGGCAATTTTACGAAATGCAATTTCCGTCTTACGTAATGTAAGCGTACGACTCCTTTCAAAATAGTTTAGTTGACGGGAATTCGACTGCCTTTCGAACTCTTCGCATTTTTACAGTTTAGCTCACAACTGTTTAGATTGTTATCATTGAATAACCAAAGTAAATTAACTGAAAGTGGAGAAACACGCGCAGGAATCGAGATACGGCTTTAATAATATCTCATGTTGTTTTATCAATTATTACATTGAACACCACAAGCGTGAGCACCGAAAATGTACATTAAAGTATATAAAAGGTTTTTTCATCTTAGCTTCCGCCGATTTCCTATAGATGGCGTTAGCGGTAAGTAGTTGTCGAATACATCATAGACATATTTGGGCATCTTGTAAATATAACCCCATAAACACCAGTAGTCGATTTGTGTTTACACCATAAAGTTATTCGTGATTAAAAATGTCACAGTTTATGAGCCAAATTCTCGTCATTTGCGGGAGGTTTTAATTTATTTATTTAAAATGAAGAAATCTTCGGCTGAGGCTCACCGAATGCTCTCAGACATGTATGGTGAGGCCGCTATGAGTGAATGAACATATCGTGAGTGGTTTCAACGCTTAAAGAGCGGTGATTTTCATGTCGAAGACCGGCATAGTGGCGAAAGAGCGAAAATGTTTGAAGATGAAGAATTAGCATTAGCATTGCTTAATGAAGACGACTCGTGTCAAAGTCAAGAAGAGTTGGCAAGATCATTGGGAGTGACTCAACAAGCAATTTCAAAACGCCTCAAACACCTGGGAATGAATTGAAACCGAAATATGTTGAACGCCGTTTGTTTGCTTGTGAGCAGTTGCTTGAAGGGCAAAAACGGAAGGGATTTCTGCATCGCAATGTGACTGGGGACAAAAAATGGGTTTATTACGATAACCCCAAGCGTCGAAAATCATGGGAATATCCCGACCACGCTTACACACCAACGGCCAAACCGAATATTCTCTGATTCAAGGTCTATGTATTTGGTGGGATTATCTCGGTGTAGTGTATTATGAGCTGTTAAAACCGTCTGAAACAATTACAGGGGATCGTTATCGAACGCAATTAATGCGTTTGAGCCGATCATTGAGATACAAACGTTCGCAATCCAGCGAAAGACACGATAAAGTGATTTTGCAGCATGACAGTGCTCAGCCCCATGTTGCAAAAGTGGTCAAAATATACTTGGAAACGTTGAAATGGGAAGTCCTACTTCATACGCCGTATTCTCCAGACGCTGCTCCCTCTAACTATTACCTGTTTGGATTGATGGCACACCGCCTGGCTGACCAGCACTTCCGGTCTTATGAAGAAGTCAAGAATTGGATCGATTCATGGATCGCTTCAAAAGATGACCAGTTTTTTCATCGCTGGATTCGAATGCTGCCTGAAAGATGGGAGAAGTAGTGGCCAACGATGGACAACACTTTGAATCATAAATGTATAACCAGTTTTTTACAATAAAGCCTTGAATTAAAAAAAAATGGCGGGAGCAAAGTTGCAAACCTTTTAATTTCATAAAGCGATGCATTTTTTATCACATAGTATAGGATCCGGCAAATAAACGTGCCGCACAAATATTTCATAGCCGAAACTTGGAATTCGACAAGAATAACTCGAATTAAGTGTCTTAAAAATACAATGTCTTTTCCCTTTTGTAACGTGATATACGTGGATATAGTGAGAAGTTAGATACTTTTCCCATCGGTGGCGGTAAAGGTGACTGCATTTCCGAAAAGTGGTTTTATTATTCTTCCAAGAGTGGACAACTTCAGTGAAATAACAGGTCTTTCAAAGTGACTGGTTTTTTTTAAATTCTTGAGTAAAACACAGATGGCGTAGTGAATTTACCTAGGTCGAGTCTCATTTCCGAAGTGTAATGTATGACATTTATAAAAATGAAGTCGTACACAATACAACAACGCCTTAAAATTGTTGAAAACGAGCTTTCAGGGAAAAATGTTTTGAAAAGCGCTGTCAATCAAATTATTCAAATTTCCAAGAAGCTGGATCGGTGGAAGATAAAAGTAGAGCAATGTATAGTTGTAATGGTCCGTCACAAGAATATATTGATTGGGGACGTGAAAGTGTTGCTGAAGATCCAGAAATTTTCAATAGTTGACGTTCACTACAATAGTCCTTTTCATAGTGGATTTTTTTTTATGCGCATGCCCCAACTTCCGCCATGTTTTTCGGGCACTTTATGCGTGTATAAGCTGTGAATATTATGTTTTCAATGTAATTAACAAAAAAATATATTTAATTATTAATTCGCTATCAATAGTACAGTTTTAATTGTTGTATACTTGACGAAAAATATTAATATAAACATTTTAATAAAAATATATAATGTTTTTAGTAAAAAAAAGCAGTGAAAAAATGTTGTTTTGATGGGATATGTAGGAGCTATACGTGTAGCAAATCATTTTCGGAGCATTTAAATTACTTTATTAGTTTTCCAAACCCTTGTCTTAAATATCGTCGAAAATGTATTAAATCAACGAAACAAAAACATATAAAAATGTGTCCAAGGTGTGCATATTAACAAACATACGTATATTTGTTCACTTCATTTCGAAGGAGAAATTGACCTAACAACAGAACATCCTGACCCCATCAGTTGTGTAAAAAAATCAAGTAATTAGGTAATTTTAATACATTTAATTGTTAATGTAACAGCTCATGCTATAATTTTTTGTAGGTAAAAGTAAAAGTGGCTGAAAAATATATAACAAACCCATGTGTAAGTTAATTATTAAAAAAAAATTGCTTCCGCAAAATATAACAGATTTAAAAGAAATAAAAACTAACATTTGCTCCAAACTTAATACAAAAATAAATGTAATGTTATAAATATAAAGATCTAAATATAATGTTATAAATATAATATTGTAAATATAATAAGTATAAAAGTAAAAAAGTAAAAGGTAAAGTGTTAGGGTTAGAGGCGCATCAGCAACTAGGCTATTTAGCGACTGGACCTACAGCTTAACGTGGGTTCCGAACCACGGTCATCAGCTTCCAACAAACCCAGGCCAGCACCCCCCTCGGGCTATAAACCCTTGGTTATATGCCTACCCACAAGTCTATCAGGAAACCTACCGACTGGCGAGTGACCAACGCAGGACACTTCTCAGAAAGCATCCGGCCTTACCCGGCTTTTAACTGGCGTGACTGAGGGGTAATTCGTTGTTGGATTTTACACTCTTGCCTAGAAACAATCACAAACATTTGAGTAAACAGACAGAAGAAAGAAAGAAAAACAACCATCCGAGCGCTGGAATCGAACCAACTACCGCTCCAGTGCGGTTTCGACAGAGCAGCGGCAGGTCGCTGCTCTTACCGTTCGCACCAACGCGACCGGCAATATAAAAGTAATATGAATATAATTGTCATCCTAACCTTTCAACAAGTTCGGCTTTTTTTTCCACGTTGGGGACTGCCATGGCAGTTTAACCATTGTAATTGAATATAATTATGTGGTTCTATTGTGGGATGCACTAATAAAGCACCATTAATTCATTCTTCATTTAGTTGCACTGATAATAAAGGTAATCATCCCTGTTCAGCCATATTTATCAAAAGTGCCCGAAACTTTCATATTAACGTTACGTTAACATGTGGGCGCGCTTGCGCGCAACTAGCCATGAAAAGGTCTATTTGGATTCAGTGAATTCACAACATGGCATATTTTACGGAAGGATTTAGTTCTGAAGGCATATACGGTTTCAATAAAATAGGAATTGGTCAGTTGGTGCAAAAATTGGTGCTATATTAATAAACAAAATTACCGCATATGGGGTGAGGAAAATCCGCGATTCATTCAAGAGAAACCTTTATATCCCAAAAGAGCTGTTTGTGTGTGCCTTATGACCAGGAGGTGTAATTGAGCCGTGTTTGTTTCAGAATGCTGCTGTTACAGCTGTAACTGTGAACGGTTTTCTACATTGTGAGATATCTGGATTTTTTGTGGGCTGAATTGAATAATATTGATCTGGAGGTTATGCGGTTTCAACAGGATGGCGTCCCACCTCACTCTGCTAATGAAACATTTGATTTATTGAGTGAAAATCCTGGACGAGTTATTGCAAGAAACGGTGATGTTAATTGGCCACCAAGATCATGTGATTTGACACCGTTAGACTATTTTCTTTGGGGTTACGTGAAAAGTCAGGTTTATAAGAACAATCCACCATCGATTCCTGAACTAAAGTATCAAATTATGCGAGTCGTTGGTGAGATAGAGCCACGGTTATGGCAAAATGGCATCCAACATTTTTATAAAAGAGTGGTCTTTCGTGTTTAAATGCCTTACACTATGCTTCAATTATCAATAAAAAGATTTTTGATATAAATACAAATCGTTTTGTTTGTGTTTTATTCAAGAATTAAAAAAAAAACGTTCAATTTGATTCAAGATCCTACAGTATGTATATATACAGTGGATATATAAATACATTAAAGCAAAACAGTGTTGTATCACCTTTCAAATAATAGATGTTTCGGTTAATAATGTCGATTTTGCTAAAAGGTGGCGTTACTAATACATTTGTTGGTATCCAATAATGACGTCTATGGCGTTTTGGAGGGTAAACAAAGGCCATCACAGTCAGTTCGTTATGAATTCTCATTGTACCAAAAATCATAGTTTTGCATAGCTTTGTAGATGTCAAATTATGTACCAGAAAAAGACTTTCTGCGGAGAAGTTTAATAACCTTCTTTCTTTGTCTCTTTCTTTCTTTATCTTTATTTGTTCCAATGATTTTGAACCAAGAGGTATGGAATATTGTAAAACAATTAAACTAAACTTATTCTAAATTAACACAAACTAAAATAACTACAAAAAATTACAAAAGGAAACACAAACAAATAAATGAAACCAGCTAAAAAACATAATTATAAAATTCACATTTTTTTGAATATAAATAAAATTATATTTTTCAGGTAATAGATCTGATTTAAATCTCGTTGTGTATGTCCATACTTCGAAGAGACAAAACGTTCTTTGTTATTATAAGCAAACATAAAAGAGCTGAGCACATACATACCGATCAAGGTCAATATTCTTTTTTCCTTAAAAACCTTGCGAAATTGATCTAAGGCATCTATCTATTTTGATAACCTAAAGCGCCAAAAATGAATGGGTTGACCTAGGTCAGCCTTCAACATCACAACCACTGCGCAATATACAAGGAAAGAAGGCTTTGCTGTGTACTTGATAGGATAGTAGGGGAGCTGTGTATTACGAACTGCTGAAACCCTGTGAAATGATTACTGACTATCGATACAGACAACAATTGTTAAAACTGAACTGAGCATTGAAGGAAAAACGACCAGAATATGCCCAAAGACACGATAAAGTAATTTTTCAACATGACAATGCTCGGTCGCATGTTGCAAAATATTTAAAAAACTATTTGGAAAACGTTAAATCGGATGACCTTCCACACCCGCCGTATTCATCGGACTTAGCCCTTTCGGATTACGACTTATTTCGATTGATGCAGCACGGACTTTCAGAACAACACGCACATTCTTACGGAGAAGTGAAAATTTGGCTTGAGGAATGGTTGGCCTCAAAAAACCAAAAGTTCTTTTGACGCGGAATCTATTCTTTGACAGAAAGATGGGGAAAAAGTAATAGCTAACAATGACCAATACTTTGATTATTAATGTAACCGAAACATACATTCTAAATATGTTAATAAGCCTTCACCATTCTTGTTTTATTGACCACCACTTTCTCTATTTCTATTAGTAAGCTTATAAGTGCATAAGTAATGTTCTTGAATGAATTTCCCAATCTCGCAAAACAAGATATAAAATAGTTCGTCTCTCTACGTACCGGGTTCGATTTTCTATCAGTGCCGCAACACGTAAAAATCCGGTCAGAACTATGCGATAATGAGGAAATCATCGCTCGAAGGAACAGGTACAGGAATTCTTGTGGCATTTCGCAACATCGTTTTGCGCGTAGCGCGTTTGGCGAGATAGGAAAAAAATCATTCGGCATAAATACCGAATGAATGTTGGGCGTGTTAGGCTAACAGTAACACGGCGAGAGAGACGCAAGACTAATAGAGAGAAAGAGAGGCTGAAATTGAAATGGCTGTATCCTGAACTATGTCGCTTTTTTAATCTGATAAAATCGGAATGATCGGGTTATTGATAGTTGCCAACTCTAAATGTACGATATCGTTTGAGCATATGCAGGTGGTCTAAAATAAAACTTAACATGTGTAATAAAAAGGAAAATGCAATTAAAAAATGTAAATATATATATATATATATATATATATATATATATATATATATATATATATATATATATATATATATATATATATATATATATATATCATCTATATATCATCAATCAACTGCAGGATGAAGGTCTCTTCAGCATGCTTCCAACTCTCGCGGTCCTGAGCTTTCCTCTGCCATTTGGGTCCAATATACTTAATAATATCATCAGTCCATCATGTTTTCGGTGTATATATATATATATATATATATATATATATATATATATATATATATATATATATATATATATATATATATATCCACAACTTCCAAATTCGTTCCTAAAATAGAAATCCTTTTGTCTTCAACAAATTTATTGAACATGATCTGACTCTTCTTCTGGTTTATTTTCAAGTCAAATGGTTCCCCAGCCCTTTGCAGCTCTTGTACGTGTCTTTGCAGTTCCTCTGGGTCTTGTGAAATGAGAACGATATCATCTTCGTAGGTTTACATAGGCTTTCTCTACACCTTGCTTAAGCAATGCATCCATTATCGAGCGCTTTGAGATTGAATCAAATGCTTTTTAATAATCGATAATATATATATATATATATATATATATATATATATATATATATATATATATATATATATATATATATATATATATATATATATATCATCATCATCATCATCATCATCAGCCCGTATCGATCCACTGCAGGATGAAGGCCTCTTCAGCATGCTTCCAACCTTCACGGTCCTGGGCTTTCCTCTGCCACTCGGGTCCAATATACTTAACGATGTCATCAGTCCATCGTGCTTTCGGTCTTCTTCGCGGACGTTTGCGATCAAGCGGTATCCACTCCAGGATTGCCTTGGTCCATCTGTCGTCCCATCGCCTCGCTATATGGCCTGCCCATCTCCATTTCAACTGTTTTACTCTTCCAATGATGTCACAGACTTTTGTTTGTTCCCTGATCCATGCGCAGGACTTTCTGTCTCGTCTTGTAATGCCAAGCATACATCTTTCCATTCCCCTCTGTGCCACCCGAAGTTTTTGAATTGATTGCGATGTGAGTGTCCAGGTTTCACTTCCGTATGTCATAACGGGTAGAACGCACTGATCGAATACTTTTCTTTTCAGGCAAAGTGGGAGTCTGCTCTTAAACACTATGTTGAGCCTACCAAATGCCTGCCAGCCACATTTAACACGCCGTTCCACCTCCCGGGCGGTATTCCCCTCCATGGAAATCCTCTGCCCAAGATATACAAAGCTGTCCACAATCTCTAAATCCCTTCCTAAAACTGAAATTCTTCTGTCCTGAGCGAAGTTATTGAACATAACCTGACTCTTTTTCAGGTTTATTTTCAAGCCAATATATATATATATATATATATATATATATATATATATATATATATATATATATATATATATATATATATATATATATATATATATATATATATATTTTTTTTTTATTGAGATTTTCGGTCAATTAATAAATTATAATTTTTTTATTGTTTTGTTAACGTTTCAGTTTAATAACAAACCATCTTCAGAACAACTCTACAATATACCTTATTTTTATAAAAAAATACAAACTTATATCTAAAAACCTACCAGTATCTAATTAAACAATAAATTTCCTAAACTTTTTAAATAAAATACTTTATTAACTAATTTTTATGACTTTTTATTACATTTTCAATTGATATATATCTAGCTTTAATATATTCACAAATTTTTTACCATTATAATTTTTGTTTCTTATTATAACCTAACTATTTTGAATTTTTCACGTGTAATGGTATTAGATGCAAAAATTAATTAAAAAAAGATATGAAAATTTATTATTTAATGATGTCATTATATATACATTTTAAATTATCTGTATCATTTCTGAAATTAATGGTATTATTTTTTTATATAAATCATTTCCTTTATATTTCTTTTTTTATGCTGTGTTTCAAAATCTAAAATTATGTCGTTAAAATTAAAGTTGTGCTCATTATCTGTAACATATTTTGAAAGGGCAGTTACGTTTGGTTCTAGGTTTCTAATGCTTTTTTTATGTTCATTGATTCTGTTTTTTGGGCCAATATATGAGCTTGGGCCATTTAAACAATCGATTTTTTAATTAAATTTGTTTGTTCCATTTTGGATGTTTGTGATTTTAATTTTGTAAATAATTGTTTAGTGTACAGATTTTACTAAGTTGTTTTGTGTCAGTTTTTGAATTGATGCTGATATTTTTGCTTTTTTGAATTTCGAGAAATTCTCTTTTTCTTGAGTGACGTTCCCGAACAGCGCCCCGTAAATTTTTTTTATGCCCTAAACAAATTGCAGATCAAAAAAGTTCTTATATCAATATTAAACCTTGTCGAAAACACGTTTTATTTCCTATATAAATGACATGGGATTTTTTTTACTTTATATATATATATATATATATATATATATATATATATATATATATATATATATATATATATATATATATATATATATATATATTTATTATTTTTTTTTTCTATTGAACAAATAAATATACAGTAATACCCAATACATATTTGATACACATGACTCCTGAGTCCTAGCAACAATCAATGGAATGGCGATACACACCGTTGCCATTCCCTGTATATGAATAGACGGATGACTGGTTGAGAGAGATCACATTTGATAGTTAATTATCTGTATTATGAAAATTATTGTTGTATACTTCTCTCTAACTTTGATCAATTGCCAAAAATTGTTTTCCCATAATAATAAAATAATTATTCCTTTGTAAGTGCTATTTATTTTAGTGAAATATTTGAATACATGACACTATTAAATTGACAATGAGTCAAATTTTTACTTTCCATGGCACACTAATTATCAAATTTAAAAATAAACTTGTAATAATTTTGTGTGTAGACCAAAATAATGAAAAAATTATTGCCAATTTTGTCATGAAACTCGGTATATGGGGTTAAAATAATATTCTCAACAACTTTTTTTAATAACCTTTTTCGATATCTCTAATGCGAAGCTCTTCAAGAGATCTTCAAATTCACTTTGTACTGTCATCATCTTATTCTTTGCAGTAATTTCAATATCACGATTCAGGTGTGTTTTTTTCTCGGTTTTCGTTTTTTCTTTTTTTACAATTAACTTGGTCAGAAAGTACGATGCGATAGCTTCGACTCAAGGTCGATAAAGTTATACTTGTCCTTTCAATTCGCTTTGGATATACGAACCTTGCCTATACAGGTGTTGAATTTCGTAAAAAATACGCCGGTGATTACGGGTAGTTTAGTTAGATGGCCTGCGGGTTTCGATAGTATTCGTGTTTTTATTTTCCTTTCACATCTTTTGCAGATCGAATCTTTATACCGACACCACATTGAGTACATTACATTTCTCTAAATCAATTGATTTTTTAAATATGTTTGACTGAAAATCTAACTCTGATAAATATAATGATTTTTTTAGAGTGTCCGATTGCCCGTTCTTTGCCTTAAACTTATTAATTTTATGATGCATATACTCGTCAAACCGAACGGTATTCGACGAATTATCGATACATTTCGAATGTATTTCATGCTGCTCGATAATAAATTACGAAGCAGATTGAATACATTTTTTTTTAGTGAAAACTTCTTATTTGTCTTAAGTAATCCATCCAAATTGAAAAAAAATAGAATTACTATTCTAGAAATTACAATACGAAGCTATATATGGCTTTGTATGCGTTAAATTAAAATTACAATCATATTTTGTGGAAATCTTTGAATCAGTTTCGTTTCTCATTGTAGCATAAATAAATTTGACATTTTTCACACTTGAAAGGTGAAAGAACAGAATTTTGAGCAGTTCTGGTATATTTGTCGATTTCCACCGCTAAAAACTCTTTCCTTTGGCACCAACAGAAAACGTTCGCGAATTTGATCCAAAACAGGTTTAACTTTTAAAAGTTCATCACGACCATTTTTTTCACGGGTCTTGAAGTTTTCATTGTTGTTGAAATGTAAATTCTTCTTTACAGCCTCAAATCTGTTACATGTCATGGTTTCGTAAACTTACAACTGGCCTACATGTTTCGACCAATACATCCTCGTTGATGGCTTCTTCACACAAGACATGAAAATTATGATTCCAATAAATTGTTCTATTTCTTCTCTCGTAATGTTTCCTGGCTTGTTGGCGTTGTCTCGAAGGGATTTTATGTTAGACTGCTTAACAATCATATTAATTAGATCATCCGTGAACAGGAATTTGAAATTTCCTGGTGGTGTATCTAACTGCTTGATGTTGTGTTTCTGGTAGATCGGAATTTCGTTTAAATTTGAAGTATTTTTCATCAAAAGTAACCATTTTTTGACTTTTTCAAATGACCTGGTCTTTTTCGGATCTCTTTCCATTTGCTTTGGATGTAGATGGAGCCTGCAAGGTTTGTGTGGTCATATCATCATCTTCAGAGCTATCGGATTCTGCTTTGATAATATGTTTTCTTTCACGAGCATGGAGAGAGTAAGGTTCGTATTCAGGGTCGGGTCTGAAGCAAGATCATCGTTACTCAAGAAACCATCTCCAGGAATAGGATTGACATGCTTGGTACCATAGAACCAGGAAGGATCCATTTATATAAAGAACAGAAAGCAAGTGGTCGGAAATTGGATTGACAGATGTCAGATCACTTCGACAGTTTCATGGCTTTTCAGCCTCTTCTGCTGTTTGCTTGCAAACCCTTTGATCTCATCTTCGACCATGGGCACTTTCAGGTTTCGATGTATGTCAATATTTCGGATGTACCACGGGGCATTGACAATATTGCGAAGTATTTGGGAAAATAAATAGTTTCAAGGTATTTAATTTGGTTGTTGTTTTATTCGAATTTAAAGTTCGTACGCACTAAAAATATCACCCTATATGTAAACACTGAATTAGATAGTAAGTTTTATTCATTTTTGGTAAAAGTTTTGATTTTTTTTTATTATACACCCTTCCCGTTCATAAATTTGTTTTTGCAACTACTGGCTAAGGTATTGGGATGGCCGTTCACCGTTTGGCTATAATGAAACAGACCGTATTGTCTTCCTCAGAAAGTTTTTAAACTCTGTTCACATTTTTTAATATAGCAGGATCTTCCGAAATCGTCCTTGTCTCTTATTGTTCCAGGCTCTTTTTAAAATTCATGCCATATGCTGGCAGAATATTGCTGTTCTTGGTAGCTAATTTTGATGCACTGATATAGCTTTAAGCTAACTCTAAATTTCCAATCTATCACCACATTGTTGTCAAAGATCTATACGTTAACGCCGTTCGTATCACGGTTCGTATAACAGTAGGGCGTTAGCAAGTAAAATAAATGCGCTATCTAACTAATTAAACTGCACTCTCTTTAATTAGGCATTGAAGCCAACTGTAGTCACCAGTATTACAATTAATTCTAGCTCAACTTAAACATATTAGATTCACATACATTTTTGAACGAATATGTTATCTAACAAAAATTATTTTGACTTAGTTTTCAGAAATATTCCTTCTGTCAAGCACACATTAAATTTCTCGTTTATTAAATATATATTTTTACTTAATGCCCCCGTATATAAAAATAAATCGGGCAAAAGTTGGCGTTTTCAGCGAGAACAAACAAAAATCTAAATAACGAAAATATACGGGTGGAAGGGCAGCAGCAGCTCCATTGGCTCGGAGTGCTGTTTGCTTTTTTGGCTGTGTTGACATAATGTAATATGGCGGATAAATTTTTTTACGCTCATATATTTTGGAAATAAATGGCAGGTACATGGTTTTAATCGTATCCTGTATGACTATTTATTATATTTTACTATCTCGGTGGTACAAAATATTTGGATTCAACGAGGTTCGAATTTAGAGTAAAAAAAGAACATGGTAAAACGTTTAACCCAATGAATGCATTTTTCAGTAATTAGCGCCAACGTGGTATTACTTTTCGGTGATATCTTTAAGCTAACTCTAAATGCATGTAACAACAAAATGCATGTAAAATACAAGACGGACGTTTTGCTAACCAAGTTAGCATCATCAGTATATAATGAAAACTCAGGAAGTTTTTATACATATATATATATATATATATATATATATATATATATATATATATATATATATATATATATATATATATATATATATATATATATATATATATATATATATATATATATATATATATATATATATATATATATATATATATATATATATATATATATTTATATATATATATATATATATATATATATATATATATATATATATATATATATATATATATATATATATATATATATATATATTGTAAATTATTGTATAACAATAATTAACAATATATCTATAACAACTCACTCACAACTAACTTAAAATCAATTTAAAGCTAGATCACCACAAAGCTTTTCACATTTTTATTTTGGCCGACCGCGGTGGTCTGGTGGGTTAGTCGCCCGCTTGGCTATCCGATGGTCCCGGGTTCGAATCCTGGGGCGGGCATGGATGTTTGTGTGCGTATTTGTATGTGTTTGTCGGTGTTGGTAAGGCACTAAATAACGCCTTTGAGCATTGAAGTGACTTAAATTAAAAAAAAAAAAATATTTCGCGTCTCCTTCTTTGATATTCTTTGATAATATTCTCTAGGAAAGTCATCTTGCCTCCTGCATCCATTACACATGTTTGTGTAATGTAAGACTTCTTTGGATAGCGTCAAATATATGCCATCCGACGGGAAGTCGGCGAAAGTATGGGTGGTTGACTGTGGATAGGGTCTCCCTATTCTTGACGAGAGAGCATATGTCGGTACCCTGAAGAGCCTGAACATCGAGGCGAAACGTATGCCCTCCATTCCATTTGAAGGGATGGGTGGGGCTCGTGGGGCACTTTTTTTTTCACATAATTTGACAAATCTTAAAATTCGAAATAAGAAATGTTCTTTATTGGAGTAGTCTTTTTAAAACAATTAGCAAAAACAACTGAAATAATTTGCAGTCGGCAGGAACTAAAAGAACCTAATATAGGAAATATTGTGTTGTTTGAAAGGAGCCATCATTATTGTGCTCTCATTGTGTTATATGAAGGCTGTTGTGTTTGAATGTATATAAAAATAACATGTCAATTCAGTTGCTCCTTGCGCGTCGTCTTACTCCTACATGATCAAAGTTCGAATCAGTTAACATAGCACATTCTTGAGGATAAAGGAATCGTCGAATCCTGTATCTTTTCACTTAAAAATGTAACAGTTTTTTTTTCGTAAGATCGAAAAGCGAGGCTCTCATTTTACTTTGTAATATGTTTCCTAAAAGTTTCTTGGAGCGTATCCAAACTTCGACAAAAGAAATTATAAAATCGCATATAAAAAAGTTCTTAGTACAAATTTTATGATCTCGCCGGAGTTTATATTAAAAATCTAATTTTGTTTTAATCTGCGATTATCTATATTCTCTGGTTTGTATTAATTTTTTCCTCGCCGGTGTTTTGCTTTCAGAAAGTTTAATTTGATAAATAACTTATAAATTTATAGAGTAGACGAGAGTTGCCAATCAATATCGTGTTTTTTTTGTCTTTCTGTGCAAGGTTGTTTTGCTCTTAAGAAAATATTCAACTAGATTCGTCCTTAATACATTAAGAATGTATCGGAGGTACACTCGCAAAAGTACTGAAAATGAATATTAATAAAACTGCGCAAAATTGGTTCCAAACAGTTTAAGTTACCTAATCTGAAAGTTGGGAACGTTTGATGGCTTTTCTTTGTATATTTATAACGTGTTATGTTAGTGAATGTTACTGTTACGTGTTATATTACTTATTATATTAGTGAATCTCCATAACATCATGTATACAATTACGGTATAATTATTATTATGGCTTAGACAGCGTGTGTTGCTTTTACGTCCAACAGACGGCGCTGTTTTTCGAAAAAAGTGGTTTTTACACATCTATCACTTTTATTTTTAAACAAAATTTGTGTGACTATACTTTCGTAAAACGACTTTACATTCTTAAACACTACTTTAAAACTCTGTTTGTTGAACTATCACAAAGTAACGGACAAATCAATCAATAATTGGTTTTTACACATCTATATAAATTGGTATATAAAAACACGCGTGTATTCGAATGCAATGTTGTGTCGAAATTTCAAAGTAATCGGTGAAGAACTTTCAGAGATTTAAGATTTTGAACAAACGAACATTTACATTATTATTTATACAGGGTGTCCCGGGGCAACTGGTGATAGAAAATAAGAGGATTTAGTCAATAAATGTTAATTAAAAATAATAAATAACCAAGATAAATATCGAGTAACGCTCAAAAGATTATTTAAAGGTCATATTTGCCTTAGTGTAGATGGTAAAGGTCCGTAAAGGTTCTTCAATAAGTGTATGTTACAGTCAATTCCAACAATATTATTAATAGTCTGTTATTTTTAATTTCTTTATATTATTCATTTCACGTCTCGATATCTACATAAAGCGCCTGAGATATATTTAGAGTTACATATGTAAATAAATAGCAAACAATTTGCATTTTAACTATGCTACGCAAAAAACGTTTCATTTATTATTTTTGGTTATTTGAAATTCCGCACGGTACCCGATCTACAGTTCTTTAATCAATAATTTTGTGGCGTGAGACGAATGTCGATTAATATTCAACGTCCTCGCCATCTGATCGGTACGAATTCCTCAATTCTGTAAAACGTTTTTCCATATTTTAATCTCTATTTGCGTCGCTGATGTTTATTGTCGCGAATTTTGTTTTTACTTGTCGGTTTAGACAATAATTTTGTTTTTTTTTTCTTGTATGGAAACGTCGAAGAACGTTTTTAGGTATATCTTAAATTACGTATTTGAGAAGCCGAAACGGATAAATTAGAGATAAGAAGAGTGAGTGAAAAGAGTCAACCAGATCTAGGAATTGGCAAAAGTAATACATGGTTATCCATTTCGTGGTTCGGAAAATACAGCCCTGTCTTTTGACAACTGTCAAACTTAAATGTCATGCAAAATTTGATTTGTTTAAGGTTTGGCATTTTACAATACAGATCATTTAACCACCGAACAACGTGTTAGAATTGTTAAAAGTTTTTACAAAAATTGTGATTCTACCGTAGCCACGTTTCGTGTCTTTCGAGCAGAAAGTGGTCGCCATAATGGTCCTTCTGAGCGCATAGTTCCCAACACAGTCAAGAAATTTGAAGATACTTTGTCTGTTACAAATGTGGTAAGATATGTGCATCATGGTGCTCGTGGATTTTTAAAGTGGGGGGGTGTAGAAGAAAATAGCGCTGCTAAAGAATTTTTTTGGCTTTTCTTTTTCTCCTTTTTACTTTTCATGCTATTGAAACCCTATACAGGAGGTGACTGCAAATCAGTAGAGAAAATTCGAAAAAGTTCATGAGAAGTTCGAAAAGTTTTAAAAAGTATCAAAGTTTTAAGACCAAAAAGGGCTACTGTATTTCCTAGTTTATAAAGTGAAATTTCATTCGCCTGTTTTTGTCCAAAGTACATTTTTCGATAACTTTTTCATTAAAGTCCTTAAGGCTTCGGCTGTGATCATCGGTATAGTCACTAGTATCCTCAATGCCTTAGTGATTTCTTTAAAAGCTGTATCCAGTCCCATGTTCAAAATAAAATCTAATATCTATAAACAGTCTTTAATGTCTCCATTTTGACAAATCTCGGGCCGTGAATAAAAAATGTCCAATTCGGTCCTCAAATTTTCTTTTTCTATCGTCGGAAAACTTTCACATATAGTTTACTGTCAAATTTTCGCGTAAAACTCGCTCTATTTTTACATTATTTTTGAACTTGACTCAATTCAACACGGGCGTGGGACGACCGGTTAGTTTTTAATTCAACTTTCTTCTCCAAACTTAAATTAGTCATTATTAACTGTTTTAAATCAGACACCTTCATGTTTGCAATTAAAAGTGGATTATGTTTATTTAAAAAGTACTATTTAGTTTGTACCCATGTAGCAAATCTCAAATCAAGACAAGTATAAGGCGACTTACGCGGCGCAACAAACGCATACGCATATCAAACGCTCCGTACCCGTCAGTTAAATCAGCATTAACGAATAAAACTAATCACCGATACGCTCGGTCGCAGTTTTAGAAAGCAGTTAAACCCCCGAATTCTGGCAACCAACAAAGCATGTATCGCCAACGACGAGATTATTTGGTGTGATGGGTCGACAGACGTTCTTCTACATTTGGAGATTTTAATTTTTAATAATATCTTAAAATGAGTTAAAGGAAAAAACTGAACGGAAATAAAATAGTGTTTTGCTCTGAAAAATTGTTTACTGTGATAAATGCTGGAGGAGCGGCGTCTCAACGCCCTCGCTCACGAGCCGCCGATGGTATATATATAACACTGTGATATTTTAAAATGGCCGACATGATATTTTAACTTCATCTCCTTTCCACTCGCAAACCCTTTATCCTTTTTAAAATCTTGTTATTCATTATTTTTGGGATTCAGTTGTGTCCCGAATAGAAATATATAAAATTGAATTAAGTAATTTTGTTTTACGTGGCAACAGAAATAAGCCGGGCAAGTAGCAGTTGAATAATGTTGAGTAATTTAATGTTTACTGTTAGGAGGTGCGGCGCAATGAAAAAATTTACTTTCTATAAATAAAATTGTTTAATACAGACGAAGGTAAGGTTAAACGCAGCCACAAACTCGAAAAAGAGGCGGGCTTTTTTTGCCGATATTGTTTTTCGTTATTCCTAATTATGGAAGTCGATGATTTCATCAAATCAGTATGTTTTAAATTATATTTATACTGTAGATTATATTTATACTGTATATATTATATATATACAGTCAGTCATAAAAGTCTCATACACCAGGCAAATTAGTTACCTTTTTAAAACGGTTTAACTGCTGACTTTTACAGTTTTTACAGTTCTTACAGTCAGTAATCTTCCTGACCCTTCAGTTCGTTTCAATGTGCCTGTTTCACAAAGACGTCGACGAATGTTTTCGAAGATTTTTCGGTTGGGGACATTACGGGCTGGAAATCGTTCACTGTACAATCGCCTAGCTTGTAATGCATTGCCATCAGCAAGTCCATACATGAAGTGCATGTCAGTCATCTCGGCGTTTGTATACATTATGATAGAGGACTTCACTCACTATTTAAGACACGTCAAACAGCCAATCTATGTAAACAAATGCGACCGATGAAATCCACTTACTAGATAAAACAGCCGTACCAAGTGATCGAGATCGAAAAAAAATTTTTTTGTACTTGATAAACTCATTGACGTACACCCTACTTTTATTTACATTAATGATTTCAACAAATATGGAATATGGTTGTCGCAAATTTTGTTCGCCCTATATCTTCGAAACAAAGGGGTTTTTTCAAAAATCATCATAGGACAAAATATTCTTAGAATAGGACAAGGAATAATCCCTTGCATTTTTGCCGAATGTTTACCTAACATCCTGTATAAAAGCGGATAGAATTTGCCAGGCAGCAATTGGACAAGGATTTTGATTTTTGGAAAACTGTTTTACTTACCGATGAGAGCAAATATAACATTTTTGAATCTAAGGGAAAAAAGCAAAATATGGGCAAAAGCAAACCAAAAGTTAATACCGGAAAATTTGATGCCAACAGTCAAACACGGTGGTGGTAATATTATGGTGTGAGGCTCTATGGTAGCGTCTAGGGTGAGACATTTAGTTCTTATTGAGGATAATATAGATCACCACATGTACCTGCAAATTTTGCGTGATAATATGTTACTCCCAGTTGAACGTTTGGAATTGGGAGTTTGACAGATATTTTAACAAGACAACGATTCCAAATACATAGCGGCATAGTATATAGGAATATATATATATATATATATATATATATATATATATATATATATATATATATATATATACATAGTAGATAGGAATAGATCCTATTTACTGTTCCTAAGCAACTTCATTCACCATCCCAGTCACCCGATTGAAACCCAATCGAGCATCTTTGGGATGAGTTAGAAAGAAGAGTGCGAAAATACGGCATTTCCAATAAGGTATCTATAAAAAATGTTCTACAATCGGCTTGGGCTGAAATCACTCCGGATGTCACGAAAAATTTACTCCTTTTAATGCCCAGAAGATTACAGGTGGTCAGAAGTACAGAAGGTGGACCAATAAAATATTGTTTTTTTTTATGTAGTATGTACATATGCACTCTCAGGTGTATGTTTACTTTTGCGAGGTGATATATATATATATATATATATATATATATATATATATATATATATATATATATATATACCTCAAGAAAAACCTCTAGAAATCAAAGCGGATATGGAAGTTGAATTAGGTACATATTGCGCCATTGATAATTTGAACCACTGGCATTATACGAAAGAACCTGAAAAATAACATCAACATTCTGCGACTAGAAGAAAATCTGTTTAGAATAATGCACAGGCCGGGTATTCTTAATACAACCCGCATCGCCCGAAATTTTTTTGAGGAATGAAGTTGTTTTGGCTATGGCCCACATTTCATTTAGAATCCAGCTTAGCTGGGAAAAAAGATGAAAAGGAAAATAATAATAATTAATACATTAATAATTTATTAATACACTAAACTTGAAGAGATTTACCACTAAACACCAAATCACTTTTTTTGAACTTCTCGACGCACGTTTCGCTAACCATGTTAGAATTATCAGGAGATGATTTAATCTGTGTTATTTGTGATTTGGTGTTTAGTGGTTTAGTGGTAAATTAAGTTAAGTTTAAGTTTAGTGTTTCACACCAAAGGTTACAATAGAAGAATTGATAATTAAAACAGTTAATATTAATTATTAATTAATTAATGTTTTACCTTCCTCCCAAATTAAACGTGTTTTTTAAGAAAAAAATAAAAAATATCGACCATGACCATGCCCATTGACCATAGTGGATGTAATCCAACTAGCACTATTTGTTTGTGATTACAACATGAAAGAAAATGATCTCTTAAAGTACCACCTAACCCTTTTTCTATGTCTGCTGCGGGTTAAATCCTCCCAAAAAAGCACTTTATAACAGCTCAAACTTCCATTTTTCCATTTTTAGAAACTGTCAAAAACTTGTTTGTTTCATCTCTGTTTGCGTCCTCTCTGTGTCAGGCCAAGAACTTTTCGAACGAGCCTCGTAAAAGCCAGTGAGCATTTTACGATGAAATTTAATATCGTTCTGCAGTAGTTATCGTAAACTCAGACCCACTCCTGTTCGGGGTTTTTTTTTCCAAACGCTTTCTCACTATCCGGAATAATCCTTTCAACGAGGCTATTATTTCAGGCTTGACGAAGAGCCGCGTGGAATAAATCCCTCATAATTAAACATAATTATCCAATTAGAAAGATTAATTAGCAACGATACTCGTTGATGTTTCATATAATGTCGGGCCTCCTGACTTTCCTATCTCCGGGCACAGTCGTTGTTGCTTCTGTTGCAGCACCAACTGCAAATTGGGGCTTTCGCATGATATATGCGATAAGGTCCAACGTGAAAATTGAGAACACGTATACTTCATATTGTTCTGCTTCGTCTGTTATTATTAATAGAATGTGTTTAATTACATTGAGCGAAATTGTTGGTTTTGGAGTCAGTCATTTTACAAACAACAGGTCTTTGAAATTGAGCGATTTTTTAAAATTCCTGAATAAAACTCACGGCCTTGTGAATTTGTCTAGTCTCATTTCAGAAGTTTAATGTATGGCATTTATAAAACTAGAATCGCACCGAATACAACAACACGTTAAAATCGATTTTAGAAATGTTTTTAGATCACTACGTGATATTTTCGGTTTGCACAATCGTCCATCTGAAGGCACTAGTAATTGAAATGTTTAAAAATTGGTAAAAATAAAAAAAATTGGTTCGGTGGAAGATAAAAGAAGTGCAATATATAGTCGTAGTGGTCGTTCACAAGGGCATATTGATTTGGTACGTGAAAGTGTTGCTGAAGACCCAGAAATTTCCATGATTCGACGGTCACAACAATTTGGACCTAGTGAATCCATAACATGGCGTATTTTATGAAAGGATTTGGCTCTGAAGGCATATAAGGTTTAAATAACACTGGAACTAAAGCCACTGGATCATTCAAAACGTTATGTATTTGTGGGAAATGGGAAAATGGGTTCTACATGAACTGAATAATAGACAGCAGGAAAACTGAAAAACCACTTGCGAAATGCTACTCGCCAGGTACAAAAGAAAGTCACGTTTCCATCGAATTCTGACTGGCGATGAAAAGTGGATATATTTTCCGAATCCTAAGCGTAAAAGATAATGGATAACTCCAGGCGAACTATCGACATCGACTGCAAGGCCAAATCGCTATGGCCGGAAGACAATGTTCTGTGTTTGGTGGGATCAGAATGGTGTGATCTATTATGAGCTACTAAAACCTGACGAAACCGTTAACAACACTGAACGCTACCGACAACAAATGGCCGATTCGTACCAAGCTTTGTGTGAAAAACGACCACAATATCAAAAAAGGGAACGCTTGTTGAACAGCGCTTCAAGTCTTTCGAAAATGGCTCCATGACAGGTTTGCTTCAAAAGAGCAACATTTTTTTTGGCGTGGCATCCACAAATTGTCAGAGAGATGGAAAAAATGTATAGCTAGTGATGGGTAATACTTAAAATATTTTTATTATTTTCTATACTTAAATTATTTCTATACAAAAAGTCCGGTTATATATTTATATACCTGGTTTAATCAATAAGTCTCTATCATTTCTCCTTCCCATTCGGAATTTGTCATCAGTGCTCTTGATATGACTATCAGACAATGTTTTACCAACTTTGGCTTGGAATTTTATGGATGGTTTCTTTAAGATTGCCTTAAAATCCATCTACTTCGTCTTCAGTTCGCAGATATCCATGACCAGCAGATATCGCTCACCAAGTGCGTGAGGAACCTTCACATTGTATCGACAGACGTACTCGTTTTTTTTTTTCAGATGATCAAAACCGATTTAAAACCGATCAAAGCTGATTTACCAATGTTTAAACTTATCTGCTCTCTTACGGAGCATGGTGGGTGGATCTGCGGTTATTATTTTATCGACATCAGTGCTTGAAGGACGACCATGCCGCTCTTCAAGGTTAAAATCTTCGCTCCTGAACTGACCAAACCACAATGACACCGTAGTGTCCCCAACAGAATTCTCTAATCTTATTTTTTTTTGGACATTGTTCCTGCTCCTTTTTGAAATAAAAAAACATAATATGGCGTGATATCTTGACTAACTGGAGGAAAAGTAAAGGGAATCTAAATGTAAACATTGTAAATATCACGTGAATTAATAATATTCTTCTGGGAAAAATTAACACAGCATAATAAATCATACAAATCACTATATTTCATTAATTTTAATAATTTTTTATGGACATTGATTACATTAACAGTTTAAAGAACATTTTCGGATACTTTAAAAGTGAATTAGGTACTTTATGTACTTTAAAATTATTCTTAAGAACTAATAACAAAATCGTTGAAATTATGAAATGATGAATGAAAGAAATTAATGGTTTAACTGGGACACTAGTAGCGTGTGTTGCCTCCTCTAATTCGGTATGCTTCTAATAAAATTTTGGGTAAAATCTTGAGGAATTTATTCCCATTCTGTGATAAATGCATTTTCAAGTTCCCTCAGGTTTCTAGGTGCATGAATATAACGTTTCACATTTCTTTTGAGGTAATCCCATACATGTTCGATCGGATTCAGACCCGGGCTTTTTGGTGGCCATTGCATAATTGGTGTACCAACTTGTTTAAGTTAATCGAGTACCTCCCTAGCCACCTGAGGTCGAGCGTTATCTTGCATAGACAAGAAACTGGGTCCCAAAAAACATCCGAAAGGCATCACTCGTTCTACTACAATATTCTCAAGATAGTAGCAGTCTCTCAGCATTGATGGATCTCGTACGCACAGGAACTAATTCTGTACGAGCATCAAAGCAGCTGCCACCCCAGAACATAACATAGCCACCGCCAAATGGAATCCTTGTAGAGATATTGCAAGTAACTAACCTCTCTCCTGGTCTTCGCCATACCCGTTCACCACCATCTGGATGTTTTAGGCTAACCCTAGTCTCTGCCAACTCTGTTCTCTCTAGGAAGCAAGAGCGCAGTGGCTGGTCTCCTATTGCCTAATCCAGCTTCATTTAACCGTCTTCTAACTGTTCTAGAAGAAATTGCGACATTGCGGGTTTCGAGTTCGTTTCTCATCATAAAACTAGTGACTGTCTTGTTTCTTAAAGCATATTGTCTAAGAAAAGGTTCATCATGGTCATTAGTGCGTCGCCCTTGCCCTGGCCTGCTAGAGTAAGTTCCTATTTCAGCCAAACGTTTCACCATACGACTTATTGCGGAACGATGTTTGCCTAACAAAATGGCAACATAACTTTAACAATATCCCTCGTCCAATAAAACTGATGCTCTCTCTATCTCATATTCAGTTAAATTCCTTGTTCGATTATTTTTTCCAATTCTTCGGTGTCAAATAAAACAGTCTACTATAAAAACGCAATACTTTCAAAAAAGTAACAAATTATAAGCTTATTTTTAAAGAAACTCTATTGCAAAAAACTGTTTATCTTCTAAAAAAATCTTTAAAACTGTAAATCTAAACGAATTGTTTTGAGTGCTGTCATTAACAACGAGACAAAATATTCATAGCGTACTATTCAAACAATCGATACACTTTAAAAGTGACATAAAAAAAAGATAAATTGATTTTCTGGATAATTTCATATTGTTGGGTTAATTTTGCCTAAGAGTTTATGTATGTCACTTTTCATCTGATATTTTTACGGTAGTTTATGGTCGGATTTTTATCTGTTACGAAAAGCCAAACGCGATTCTTTAAGTTTATTCAATTTGTTTCTACTTTTATTGTTTCGGTGTTTAGCTTGGTCCGTTGGCTTTTTGTTCGGTCGCATCGCACAGGACCTGTACGTTGAATAAAGACCATCGAGAAAACGGCCCCGGGCTTTGGGTCAAAGCGAACCACACTCGCTCGCTGCAGACTTTTACTGAAGTGCACTCGGATAATAAAATTGTCGATTTTATCGACTAGAAACAATCTCTTGACGTGTCCATTAACATTTATTTATTTCTTTGATTTCGTCGTCGTAGAAACGATACTTTTCGTGAGCTTTTTCTCCTAAATAAATATTGCTATTCATTTTTTATCCTGGAAGATTTGTCGTGAAACTTAAACTTAAATGTGAGTGTTTCGCTAGCTAAATTAACATCATCAGGAGATGATATAATCTGATCTTAATCACCCAAAATGGCTGACTTGCATTGTTCTTAATCTCCTGATAAACATTTTCAACATCATCCAGTTCGAGTGGGATCTCATATATGAACATAACACATTATTGTAGATTAAATAAGACTTTTTTCTAAATTCATTTCCTTCCTCTCCAGACAATCTCAAATTTAACTTAACAGACTCATAATTGGTCAGTCTCTTCTCTCGTCAATATCTTATGAATGGGAACCCGGCTCCCTTCAGCACTCTTTGCAAATCCTCCCTTACCGTCTTCTATATACTCTCCTCCTGTCTTGTTCTATTCTCTATCTGTTCAAGGTTTGGACTGTCTCACTCCATTCAAGAGTTATTCTCCCTTAATGTGGTGGGAAACTCTTCCATCAAATTTAATCTCCTTGGAGTGACTTACGATCCATCTAACATACTTATGCATATTCTAGTCATTCTCGTAATTCTTCGTGTCGTATTCTTCCATCAAATTTAATCTCCTTGGAGTGACTTACGATCCATCTAACATACTTATCCATATTCTAGTCATTCTCGTAATTTTTCGTCCCGTATTCAAATATATGTTATCTACAATCTCCTTATCTAGCCCGGATCAATGTTTTATGTCTAACTGTGTCTACGAGGTCTATAAATATGAAACTGGAATTTGCCCATAGATGGCTCTAGCTGTCAAGTTACAGTCAAACCGCGTCATTAGCACTATTTCTTTGTTGAATCTGAAAAATATTTACAAATTCTCACAATACAAGCTTCACACAACAGCATACTTTGTAATATCGTTGAACATGGCGAATTTTGTGAGAAACTACGATTTGCGGACATCTTTGATTTTCTGTTACTATTTGATGAAAACTGCATTGCAGAATCGCTTCGAATACTTGTCGAAGCTTACGGTGAAAAACGACCGAATATAAAAAAAAACAAAACAAAATGATTTTGCTTCATGATAGATAATACACCATCACACACAGCAAAAGTGGCCAAGGAAACCATTGAGGCGTTTAGTTGGGAAATACTTTTACATGCGGCTTGCTCACCAGACTTGGCTCCGTCAAATTAAATTGTCTCAAAAGAGTAACAGTTTTTTGCGTGGCTACCATAAATTATCAGACAGGTGGGAAAAATGTATAGCTAGCGATGGACAATACTTCAAATAGAATATTTTTTATCATTTTCATACAATAAACGTGTATTTTCTATACAAAAAATCCGGTTTCATATTTACATACCTGGTACACAAAAAATCTGAGATTTTAAAGTAGCAAAACATTTATCTGTATAACGAAAACGAACAAATCAATTCCATATCGCTTAAATAATTCAAATTTGCAAACAAAATCTCTCTATAGCAGGATTGGCACTATTTTTATGAGATTACCATTGACTATTACACTTGTTATTAAAAATTACTAAGATACATAAGAGCGAAAGTTTTAAATTTGTTTTCTTTATGTTCTAAACATAAAAGTACACACAATTAAATACTGTTTTTATAGGATATAGAAAATTAATGGTGTACAGTCCGTAGGAAAATTGCAAAAAACACAAAACGATCAATAAATATCTAGACTTTCATTATATACTTTCGTACGTACAAGTGTTTTATGCATCAGATTGGTAAATTTTTACTTTCAAACGGAACTAACTTTATTTAAACAACGTATAATTACTGTACAATTTTACAAATATTTACCTATCCCAATACTGAAACTATATAAAAAAATAAAAATAATAGAAATATATCACCTTACGAAAGAAAAAACATTTTTTTTTTCGTAAAGTTTCCGCAGGTTTCTTCGTAAACACTCTTCTAATTTTGCGGTGCAACATTTCTTCTAGAATTGGTCCCTTATCCCTGAACTGTGAGTTTCAGCTCCACAATATTTTCGGAGGACTTAACGTAAGACTATGGTCTGAAATTAACCCCAGAAATTAAAATCGCGTGCGTTAAATCTGGCTATTTTGCTGTCCAAGGAATTTTCCCATATTTGAAAGTGACATCACAATGTAAGCGATTACCCTGATCTTGATTTTTCGATGTCTTCACTATCTGATTTTTTATCCACCATTTTGCTGATTCATTGACAAATACTGTGCAGCAAAAACACATCGCTCAATAAGTCCCCGGTCTGACATAAAGATGGTGTCACTTACGACAAATCCTTACCAGTGGTGGATTGTGCGTGTGTGCCATCTTTAAACGTCATGTGTCAAAATTTCATGACAATCTACTAGTTTCTGAGTTGTGGCTTTAAGTGACGTTATTTTTGTTATTTTCAAAACAACGACAAAACAATTTCGTGTGTTGATTAAGCATTGCTTTTGATAAAGAAAAATACCGTTGAAGCACAACAATGACTTGATAAACATTAACCGGACTCTGCTTAATGAAAATCAACCATTATTGATTAGTATGCTAAATGCAAAGGTGGCCGTACAAGTACCGATGATGCTGAACGCTCTGCATGTCCAAATGAGGTGGTCACACCAGACAATATCAGACAAATTCACAAATTTATTTCGCAAAATCGTAAAGTTGAGCTGCAGGAGATAACTGATGTCATGAAGATATCGAAAGGAAGTGTTTATACCATTTTGCAAGATATTTGGAAATGTGTAAATTACTATCGAAATGGCTACCGCATTTGCTAACAGCAGACCAAAACAACAACGTATTGATGAGCTATGTTTGGAGTTGTTGAAGCGAAATAAAAAGGATTCTTTCTTGCGGTATGTGACAAAGGATGAAACATGGATCCAGCACTACACTTCGGAGTCAAATCGGCAGTCAGTTGAGTGGACATCAGCCGATGAAAGTCGTCCAAAGCGCCCAAAAATACAACCATCGACATGCAAGGTTATGGCTTCTATATTTTGGGATGCACATGGGATATTGTTTATCATTTATCTTGAGAAAGGTAAAACTATCAATAGCGAATATTCCATAACGTTATTGATGTGTTTGAAGGACGAGATGACAACAGCGGCTCCAAATGCAAACCTCAAAAAAATGCTTTACTGAAATTAGGAACCGAATCTAAAAAAAAGGTGTAGAAATATTAGCAAAGCATTGGAATGACTGTGTTGCTCTTGAAGGATCTCAATATATTGGTGAATAAATTCGAAATTTGCAAAAAGTGGGTGTGTCAGACCGGGGACTTATTGACCGATGTCTTACAATGAAGATAGTCACTTTTCTCCCCACAAGAGAGGTGCGCGAGAAATTTGATACTTAAAATAAACCATTTCACTCTCTATATTGTATTTGTAAAAGGCTTATAGGCTACTGGTATCGGGGCATCCGCATCGCATCCTGGTCAAGACCTGGATGGGCGACCGTAATGTAGAAAACCCCCGAACTAAGCCATGGACCAATGCGGTTTGAAGAGTTAACATTTATTATCATAGGATAGTATGTTACCTAAACAATAATGTAATCACTTCTCGATGTACGCGTAATTCTTTGCTAAGGTCCTAAATATCCTGCAGCAGAGTTTTGCATACAACTGTCTTTAGATAGTCCCAAAGAAAGAAATACAGTGGTGTTATATCTGGAGATATCGCCGGCCATTCCACAGCGCCCCTTCTGCTTATCCATTTGTCAGGAAACCTTTGATCCAACCATTGTCGAACATGTAGTGCGTAGTGTGGTGGTGAGCCGTCATGTTGAAAGTATACATTTGGTTCATCCAACAGTGGATTTTCTTCTTCATCGATTTAGTTTTTCAAGGACTGTGTTATGAGTAGATCGATTTCATTTTTTCAGTAAGTTTAAGTCATATTCACCGGTTAAATTTTCTTCAATAAAAATCGGACCTATTATTTTTTGGGGAAACTGCGTATGACCCTATCGAAACATGTGTTACACATGTGGATTGTTATTATCTCAGTATCTGCAGTTATGTTTATTGACAGTCATTAAGTCTAACCTTGAACAGATTTACCACTAAACACCAAATCACTTTTTTTGAACTGCTCGACGCAGGTTTCGCTAACCATGTTAGCATCATCAGGAGATGATTTAATCTAATTCTAAAACTAAACTATGTTCTATTTATATGATAACCCCTGCCTAATGAAGCATGTAAAAATCATAAAACCGTTTACTGAGCTTTACATTAATAATTGAAAAATTGACTGATTAAATGACCAGATTAAATCATCTCCTGAGGATGCTAACATGGTTAGCGAAACGTGCGTCGAGCAGTTCAAAAAAAGTGATTTGGTGTTTAGTGGTAAATCTGTTCAAGGTTAGTGTTTCACACCAAAGGTTCCAATAGAAGAATTGAAAGTCATTAAGGAAAAATGTTGCTTCATCATAGAAACAAATATTCGTTATTAAATTCGGATCATTTTGGATTCTCTCAGTTACTATGTCACAAAAATGAATCCTATAATAATCCTCTACGCTGAGCTGTTGAAGAATACTAAATTTACAAGGAAAGAACTCGTTTTGTTTTAACATTTTGCCTATGGAACCAATGGAAGCATTTGTTAACTTAGCGACTTTTCGAATTGAAGTCATTGGATCAACAGCGAAATGGTCTAAAATTTCAATCTGTGTGAGTTCATCAAGAACTCTCGGCTGCTTATACACAGTGTTACTCACGGACCCAGTCTCTTCAAAATTTTGAACAAGTTTTATTACGTATTGATGTCCTTTATTTTTGTCCGGATATCCTTCATTCAAAAGTCGGGCTGTTCTGTGAGCACACCTATCTTCAGCACCATGAATAAAAATAATTTCAATGTTCTCTTGTAAAGTTGAAGTTTTCTTGTTAAATTCTGTCAGTGTCACTGCCACTGACACCACTTGACAAACAGTTGAAAATCGTCACTTCATTGTAAACAAAATGTTGTAATTCCGTTAAATACTTTTTAAAAATTTTCCCGCTATTACGAGAAGGAATCATTTGATTTCAGTTTTGTAAACGCAGTTTCATAAGGATTTTTAAGAGCTTTATAATAATATGTTATAAGATAGGGGTTGCCATTTAAAATTTTTAGGTAGATGCAACTGGAGTTAAGGAGGCGAATATGAAACGAACATTGGTTTTGAACTTCTCCCTCGATATCTAAATTGACGTGTTTTTTGACTAAAGGCAATTTTAATTGCTAAAAGAAATAATGAGGTTGGCTACTTTTAAAATGAAAGCACTGTATAAAAAAAATAAACAATATCCTTTGTCCTCGGAGTTTTTATTTATTAGTGGGAAAATGTTATAATACTTTATTTATAGAAAAAGTCAGTGCAACATCTTTATTTATATCGTTTAGAAAATTCTTAGAAAAATATATATTTGTTGTGACTGATTGTAAATTTAAAAATAGCTATTTTACTTTCGTTGTATCGGTAATGTCACCTTGACAAAGGAACTAACATAAACATTTGGTTGCTTTTTTAATGAGAATTTTTCCGTTTCGGTCACGGTTTTCTGATTCGGCTTGGCTTCAAAAGCGTGCTGTAAAGAAAACCGCAACGTTTTGTTTGCGATCGACTTTACCACATCAAAACACATTTACTCAGGGTACACCTTAAACTCTAACCCTCATGTTGATTTTAATAAATAGAGCCTAAGACAAAAACATAGTTCACGTAAAAACAGAAAATAACCTCAGATTGTTTTAAGAACTTTAGAAAAATTGATTTAATGAAAGATTGAATCATCTCCTGGTGATGATAACATGGTTAGCGAAACGCGCGTCGAGAAGTTTAGAAAAAGTGACTTGGTGTTTAGTGGTAAATCCTTTCGAGTTTGGTGCTTCACACTGAATGTTTCAATAGAAGAATTGATTACCTTAGAATGTTGTTGATGAGGTTTTACGATGGTACCTTGAAGGAGATTCCATCAGCAAACGGCTGCTTTAATAGCACCAGAAGAAAAATATCTCAAATAGATAAAAATCTCCAGTGAGACTATTGATTTAATTAAAACAACGATATACAATTAGAAATTCAGAGAGTTCTTTTGGCAGGGTCGAATACGTTGAGCCCTGCAAAACTATTAGAAAACGTATCAGAGTTCAATATGCAGCTGATGCAAAAAACTAAATCTAAAGATCAAAACAAAAATCAAAAAACAAAAATCTAAATCTAATCTCTAAAACTGAGAAAGAACAAAAAACGCAAATTTATGCCTTAATGCATGAGGATGGCACAGTGTGCAGGACGAGTACGCAAATGTTAGAGGTTGTCAGAAAATGTTATTCCCAGTTATATGAAGTTCAGAACCAATCAAAGACAACAATACCCGCGGAAGAACAAATGCCAGATATCCTAGTGGAGGAAGTAACAAGGCCTCCACTAGGATATCTGATATCTGCTATAGAATCGATGAAAAACGGTAAGGCTCCAGGAAAGGACAGTGTAACTATCGAAATGCTAAATGGTGGTCGGACTTTACATTAAACGCTGGCTCTTTAAATTATACTCAAAATGATTCCTCAAGGAACAAAAAGTGCCTGACTTGTGGAAAAATGCAGAAGTGATCATTTTATATAAAAAAAGAAGCATGCGAAGATTTAAGGAACTTCTGTCCAATAAGCCTTCTTTCAGTGATCCAATAAGTCTTCAACCAAGAGAACGAGTAGGATTCAGAAGTGAATTCAGTACAATGGATCATATTCGGATTGTCCAATAGGCCATGGAGAGGCACAACGAATACACCATGCCACTGTGCTTGGCTTTTATCGACTATGAAAATGCATTTGATTCAATCTCAAAGCAGGCTATAATAGATGCATTCTAAATCCATTAGGAACGATATATGATGGAGCTACAGCGATAATTTATCTTGAAGTTGGAATTTATGTATGTATGTTGGAATTTATGTATTATTTGTGTAGAGCGAGGTGTACGGCAGGGTGACGTAATTGCTTACGCGGGTGCCTATTCTTTTATTTGCCTGCCTTGAGGAAGTATTCCGTAATCTGGATTGGGAACAGGATGGTGTAAAAATTAATGATGCAAACTTAAAGCTACAAGTCTATGTGTGAACGTTTGAACCATTAAAAACCAGAACGTTAGAAACATTATGTTCATTACTGATTATACATATCGTGAGTTTATAAAAATACTGTATATTGCAAAATATAAAACTTGTTACAGAAAGTCTATGGGTCAAAGAAAAATTGTGTTTCCAGATTTGTTTTCAGCACATTAAATTACCACTATAAACATCCAAAAATTGCCGTCACAAAAACTTTGTAAGTGTTATTCAGAGCCACTGTACTAATAACGATTGTTTTACGGTTCTTTCGTGTTGAAAGATATCAGTAAGCGAAGAGATATCTCGACTGGTTGTTCTTTGCGGTAAATTTACAGCCGAGATGAATACTATTATGTCGTATTATTTTTCATTCTTCTTGTCTCTGTTTCGCCGTGTTCGTAAACATAATGCCCTCTATCAATCACTGTATCTGTTTGCCTGGCTTCATTAGTATCGTTTTCTTAACCATCATTAATAAGGCGTCGCGACAACAGAAATCATCCTCCGTGATGACGCCTATCGATCCAAAAAAAGAACATAATAATTTCTCAAATGGGATGTCTGAAAGTAACGGAAAAATAAATTGAAAACGATAGTGATATCTGATATTTAAGATGTTATTGTTTAATGAAATCCTCTGATAAGTGATTGAATTAACGACTCGTCAGCTAATAGTCCTATAATTGATAGTGTGTATCTCTTATAAATACTCCTTTAGGTAGGACTGCCTTATAATATTATGGTAACCCATACACGTACGCGTTTCTTTGGATGTCATTTTTAAAGCACTTTCAGTTAACTCATTTAATTTAATTGCGTTTGATATATACAAGGTGTCTCAGAATATGTGGGCAATCTCCTGGATTCAGATAGACCCCCCCCCCCCCCCCCCGCCCCGGGTTCATAACAGACGCTCCTAGTTTGTTTTTAAATAACTTTTGAAATACTAGGTATAATTTAATATTTTTTTAATCTGATGGTTACTAGGTAAGTATCCTTAAGTATCGATTTTCAAAGTTCCTGTTTAGGTGTTCTTGAACCACTAGACTAAAATGTGGTGGGGCCCCATCATGCATGAACCACATATTACGTCGTATTGCCAGAGGTAGTTCTTCTAACAGTTCTGGCAAATTGTTTTGAAGAAATTCCAAATAAAGTTCTCCAGTTAATCTTATTATTGAAGTGGTCTAATTAAATGCCGATGATTCCGGCCCACACGTTGATGGGTTCAAATTGATGCTGAATGGAAGCATGGAGATTTTCCTCTGTCCATAAATACAAATTATGGAAGTTTATGATGCCGTTTTTAGAAAATCCAGCTTCGTCCGTAAATAGAACTGAACCAATGAAATTTGCATCGTTTCTGTGCTGATGTAAAACCCATTTAGAAAATTCCATGGTAAATCTGTATCATTCGATAAGTCAAGTAAAAAATAAAACATTGTAGTTTTTACCTGTCTCCTTCAAATGACGATCCACTCTTCCAAAGGTTTTCCTATCAGGAATTCTTCTATTGGAAAATCGTGCTTCCTAAAGCCTTCTGGCTTGTAGGACATTACATGATGCAAGCCCATACATTAAATGTATGTTGGCAGTGTCTCCGTAAGGGGGACGTAGGAAAAAAGTGTATAGAAACTTGTCATATTATTTTTATGTGTTCTATCTAAATCCGGGAGATTGCCTACATATTTTGGAAAAAACTCTATATATATATATATAGGGTGTTAAAGTTATAATTTTATTTTCAATTTTCGTTAATAACTTTCCTAAATAGTTGACTCGCCATCAATGTTCGTTGGGACAAGACAATGCTCTCGTGCATACAGCTCGAATTTTTAAAGAATATTTTCAGCGAGAGAATATCCGCATTTTCGACTGACCTGCAAGGTCCCCTAGACTTGAACATAAACGAAAATATTTGAGCAGTTAGCTAGAGAAGTATAATAAACGTTGACCTTGTTTTTGTTCCCCGGTATATCTCAAAATATAAACAGTGACCCTAGTGTTGAATTTGGAGGCTTACCACCCTAGGGGCAAAGCAATAAAGAAAGAGAAAATCTGAGGGAATATAAGAATTTCGTCTAAAGAGTTTTTAAGCGATAAAAATTGTATTTTTTATGAGCGAGCCGTTGCGTAACATGTCCCACACCGAGGACGTTTTGCATAACAATAAGAAAACTTTTTGCATATTTAAATTATTTGTTAATGCCATCGAATGGGAGAATGGCCAATTCTTCGACCATTAAATATTTATTCGTTTTTCGGGGGTTATTTCGTTGTTTATAGTTCTCCCTCCGGTTTCCCCATTATTTTTATTTGTATTTTTACTCGTCCGTTTTTTTTTCACCGGAAATATAAATCGGGGGATATGGGTGTTTAGATTTTCTAATTCAAGTAAAAGTTTTTTTTTCCTGTAATTTATTGCGAAGGGGAGTTGAAGTTTCAATCTTATTCTATCATTTCTATCTCATAGAGACAGAGGCTTAAACCAGTCCTCTATTCTTCATGATATCATGATTCTCCCTTAGACTAGCTCTAGGAGCTTTTAAATCTAGTCCTACAAAGACTCTTCAATGCCTTTCAGCGTTCGAAGGAACGTTTAACGGAGAAAGGTTTGTTTAGAATGACTAAATTCCTACCCAGGGCTGCAGCACGAGCTGTTCAAATCCATTATCATCTCTAGGTACAAAGCTATTTAGGGCTCTCAATTCGCCCATCCCAATCCATGACTCCAAAGCTCATGAATTTTCTTGCACTCTAGCTGAATTATCAAAATCCCTTTCCTTTTCCTTTCCCGGCTATTTTCCTTTCACTCCAACCCTCATTTTCGTAGTATACTTATAGAATTTCCAACCTATAATTGCTCTATCATGCTCTAAATGCTCTATCAGGCTCTAAATGCTCCTCAGGTGTTGGTGCTGCTGGATATTATCTTTATGTTTGTAGCAAATACAGTCTTCCCTCCATAACCTCCATACTATCAGCCAAGATTTTTGCAATACATGAGGCTCGTAAAAGCATATCCTCTGAGCAAGGCTCTTCATGGTTGATTTGCACTGATTTTCTAAGTTGCCTTAATTTTGGAATCTCCTTTTCCTCAGAATTTGGAATCTCCTTTTCTCCTTAGATTCTTTATGTTACAAAATTTCACTAATATGGACATTCACCCCTGGACATATGGGTATTGAGGGAAATGAAAGAGCGGACCATCTGGCAAAAGATGCCATATCGTCCGATCTCCCATTTCCTTAGTCCCTTTTCTCAGAGATTATTGTATGGGATGGATGGGATTATTATATGGATAGGAGCTCGGTTCCCTTCTGACCTCTTTGTGGATCCTTCCGTATAGTCTTTCATAAACTCTCTTCTTGCTTTGTCCTACCCCCGTTCCGTTTCGTTCAAGGTTAGGATTGTCTCGCTCCTTTGATGAATTATTTTCCTTTGATGAATTATGTGGTGGGGAATCTTTTTGAATTTCTAAAAGAATCTGGATACTTCCACAAAATTTAATCGTCTTAAAGTGACTCATGATCCCTCTAACAAATAGTATCCTAGCCTTTGTAGTTCCTCACCCTGTATACAATTATAAGTTCTCTTTCATTCGACGCCATGTACTTTGAAATACCTGATTTTTTTTCTCAGCAACAGTGAAGAGTTACTAAACAATGCGTCGACATGAGTTAAATAAAATAAATCAATCAATCAATCACGTCATCTTCACATTATTTGACACTACCACATATCAGTAAAACGTTTTTTTTTTGCGAAAAAAGAATAGAAATTAAAGTGCATTTATTAAGTTGCCTGAAAATGGTAAAATATGGTTAATATATTAAAGAAAAAAATATGTTTTCGTGTACAAATTTTAATGGGAAAAGAAACTGAAAGTAGTTTCCTGGCAACCCCATAGTATACAGTTAACTGAAGGTCGGCAAGACTAGGCGAATGAATAAAAAAGCGAAATTAGAAACACCCTAAATATTCTTGTTTATATTTTTTCAATTTGTTGAATTAATGCCTTCATTTGAATTGTGTTTTGTTCGCAAAGTGGGCTTCGAATATTAATAGAGGCGTGAACGAGACAATGGACAAGTGTAGGACAGCTCTTGCAAAATTATTCAAATCCCGGAATGCTTTTTTGTTTTTACAATGTCGATGTTAATTTTCTTACAGTTAAGTAGCGTGGCCTCAACTAAGAAGGGAGGGTATGTATCCTGCATCGTAATAATGCAGTGTTTTTTTTGCAGCTTATTTGTATTAATAACCCTGACCGGATAATATTTAGTAATTAGGTCTAAAATACCAAAACTCAAAAAGATTTACCACTAAACACCGAATCACTTTTTAAAGTTCTCGATGCACGTTTCACTAACCATGTTAGCATCATCAGGAGATGATTTAATTCTAGTTTTAAAACTAAACCATGTTCTATTTATATGATAATCCTAATTCCTAACCTACTACATACGAAGCGTACTACCTATCTAATGAAGCGTGTAAAAAAAAGGATACAATAAAAAAAAGGGGGATCAAAGAGAACAAAAGAACTATTGTTATTGACACTTTTAACCAGTCTTAACATACTAATGTCTATGTTGTGGTCATGTTCGACTGCATGCTGGGCAGCACAAGATTTTTCATTTCTCCTCATATCTAATGTGGGCAATGTGTTCTTTATATCTCGTTACTATGGATCTTTTTTTTTTGCCCAATATACCTCCGATCACATTCTTGACAACTAATTTCGAAAATCCCCGATTTTTTATGTTGGTCTGCTTTATCCTTTGGATTACCCAGGACTTCTCTTAATTTGTTATATGGTTTGTACACAACTTTAAAGTCCACTTTTTGCAAAATGTTGTCTAGCTCTCGTGTTAATTTATCTCTCGTCTCGGATTCCAATTTACTTATGAATAAGTTGGCTAAGAATGGTGACAGAGAAGTCCCCATAGCCGCTGTAGTGCCGTAGACGCCGTAGGTCATTTTGTGAATCGAAAATTGAAAAAAATCATCTACATACCTAGATCATACCTTCGGAAAGTAACTGAATTCATTTTTCGCCTCCGTTTCAAATTTACTCATAAATAAGTTGGCTAAGAACGGTGACAGAGTAAAACCTGTGATTAAATTGAAATCAATTTTGCTTCATACATAATCTTGTTAAGGAGGCGTATATACTAACAATCTTGTTACTAAAGCCATTTAACTCGAGTAACTCCCTCAGGTATTCAAGGTATGTGGAATCGGGACACTCGGAAACAACGATGATACATCAAAGGAAACGAATACCTCATCTTCCTGTAGATGTGTGTTTTTGACTTTTTAGTAGTAGGTAGTTGTTAGCAATTAGAGTTCTCATATAAATAGAACATAATTTAGTTTTAAAATTAGATTAAATCATCTCCTGATGATGATTAGCGAAACGTTCGTCGGGAACTTTAAACATGTGATTCGATGTTTAGTGATAAATCTCTTTGAGTTTAGTGTTTCACACTGAAGGCTCTAATAGAAAAATTGATCTGAAACACCTGTTTTAATTTTCAGTTACCTCTAAAAAATAAAACCCTTTTGTTGTTTATTTTGAAACCTTTAATTTCAAACAAGCGAACATAAAGAAAACTAAATATATGGAATTTGATATCGGCTGTAACCACATGGCAAATGCAAATGTTGCTGTAGCAAATATCTTACAATTGCAACAACAAAACGCTTCAGCGACTTTTCTTAAAAATTGCTCTTTGTTGACCTCTTCTGCCATCTTCATCACATTTGGATCAATAGGGACCAAGAGCTATTGGTTTTCCTGTTGTATATTCGAACCATTGTTTTTCTACAAGAAACATATAACCGTTAGAAACAGCTTATAAACAACATTAAAAAATGTGTAAACATACCCCGTCGGTACATTTAGGACTAAATGTAATATATACGTTTTGGTTTATGAGATAAACATTCAACTGACTGCCTTAAAATAACAGCAAAGGATTAGCTTAACAGGATAAACCATAGTGAGTTGTAAAGATTTAAAAACATAGTTTTGTATCAAGGTATTTATAGTGGTGTAAAAATTTACTTACCAGTAGAAAACCACAACTCTGTTGGTCACTTGTCCCATTGACTCCAGTCTGAGATGAATGTAAATGACGATCTTAGTGACTTGCCTACTGTGACAAATGCTGCCCTCTTACCAATGGTTCCTGAACTATAAGTACTGTGTAAACTTGCCTCGGTTTACCCTACTTATTATTTCTTTTTTTATTTTTCTACTTGATTTTTTTATTTAGTTTTCTTCTGTTTACGCTTCCCTTTGATTTACCCTGCAATATAATAGGTAATTGTATATAAATTAGATTTTGTTTCGTGGCGCGAATGTTTCGAAAATTCTTATCAAAGATCAACGACCTGCCAATAAAAGATGATCTAAACGATACCTTTAATGATAATTAGCCAGTCCAGTTTAATTACACGCACACAACTTCGCTCAGAGTGTTTTTTAGTGTCAAGGCGGACGGCGAATTGGAAAAAAATCGATTTACAAAGGTGACATTTAAACGGAAAGTGCTTAAACTCGTAGTTTGAAGATAATCATTAACTACATTAGTAGATTTGTTTGTAAAGGCGTAATTGTTGGAATAAAACAATTTGTGTCAAAGAAGTATCGAAAGGTGACTTGGTATTCAATTGCTTTCTTGCAATACACGAATAATTTTATTTATTTTTATTTGGTTTTTATACAAGTTTTGCTTTGATACGAGGGTTGTTATTTATGTATCCGGAATAATCAATAAAAACAAATATTTTTCATTGAAACTAGTTTTATTGTTTTTCAAAATATATTCCGCGATGATCGATACACTTTTGAATACGTTTGAATCAATTTTTATAGTACTTTTTCCCTTCCGATTAAGGTATCTCCAGAACATGCAATTTTGTATCAACGGCGGATGGCCCTAGAGTTCGATGTCTTGACCGGTCAAATATTGAATTGTTCTGTTCGATGTGTGAGAGCTCGCATTATCATGGTGAAGAATGATCCTGCTGGTTGTTTTTTCTTATTTCTTCAAAAATCTCTGGCAAACAAATGGTTGTGTACCATTTAAAATTGACCGTTCCACGATTATCTAGTGACACTGTAGCAACATACCCATTTATCCCAAAAAAACAGTCGACCATTTGTTTCGAAATGCTTCTTCCTCGAACAACTTTTATTATGGCTCATTTTGAAAGATGCGGGCAGTCGACGGCAATTTTTTTTGGGTCTCACACGCATAGATCGAACATTCATTACCTGTATATATGTATATACACAGTACATATGTGTATATATATATATATATATATATATATATATATATATATATATATATATATATATATATATATATATATGTATTTTTAAGCATTTCTTTGCACCAGTCGACACGAGCTTTTTTGAACGAGTGAATCCAACACACACAACTCTTTTTCATGGCTCAATATACGTGTAAATTCTTATGTATGCTTGTCATACTAATACCCAGGGATGCCTCAATCTCATGATATGTCACATGACGATCTTGCTTTATCAGTTCGCGCACAGTATCGATGTTTTCTGGCATAACAACCCATTTTGGACGACCTTCTTTAAATTCGTCCGTGAGCGAACGACGGCCATGATCGAATTCACTAACCCAGGATATACAGTGGTTTTAGATGATGCTTCATCGCCAAAAGTCGAAGTCAGTTGATCGATTTATTCACTATTGTTAAGATAATCAACGTCAAAAGTCGTAGTAAATTATCGCTCAAAAATTATCACGAGATGAAAGTTTCAAGTCACTAAATAACTCAAATAACGCCCGTATGATAAAACGTTCTGCGTTGGTATACAGTCAACAACGTCAAACTTTACGATGTATATGTCAGATGTCGCCTAGCAACACCATTGTTACCAATTTCGGATACCTAAATACCAACCCTCATATACCATAAGTGAAGACATAAATATTTCAAGACAGACAGTTTGGAAAAAGATAAAAAAACGTTTTCAGTACTTCCGAAAGAGAAGAAATAGTTGGTTTGACACATAATGCAAATAACCAAAGTTGGAGCGACAGAGGTTAAGAGAAAAACATTTTTTGAACAAAACAATATCGAAAAATACAAACAGCGCAAAAGAGCAGCAAGTTAAATTTACAGAAGAACAATACCTCAAAAATAAATCACATAATCTGGAAGAAAATTATAAGAAAAGAGAGTAAAAAGATTTGTACTAATAAATAAATAAATCAAGAGAAGGATATCTTCAAAAAGCATTAATTTGTAAAAATAAAAAAGGAATACTAACTGAGGATGATGAAGAAATTGCTGACAACAACTCAGGAAGAAAAGGTAGAACAAGAATTAATCATCATCATTAGCCCGTATCAGTTCACTCCAGGATGAAGGTCTCTTCGGCATGCTTCTAACTCTCGCGGTCCTTAGCTTTCTTCTGCCATTCGGGTCCAATATACTTAATTATGTCATCAGTCCATCATGTTTTCGGCCTCAGTGGACGTTTGTGATCAAGCGGTATTCAGTCCAGGACCGTTTTGATTCAATTTTTGTCCTATCATGGCCTGCCAACTTCCATTTCAATTCCTTTATTCTTCCAATGATGTCACCCACTTTCATTTGTTCTCTGAGACATGTGAAGGTCTTTCTATCCCATCTTGTAATGGCAAGCATACCTTTTTCCATTCCCCTCTGTGCTATCCGAAGTTTTTGAACTGACTGTGATGTGAATGTTCAGGTTTTACTTCCATATGTCATAACCGTGCAGGACATGTTCTTAAACACTATGTTGAACCTGCCAAATACCTACCAGTTACATTTAACGCGGCGTTCCACCTCCCGGACGGTATCTCCTTCCATTGAAACCCTTTGCCCAAGATATATATATATATATATATATATATATATATATATATATATATATATATATATATATATATATATATATATATATACAGATTTACAACTTTCAAATCCGTTCCTAAAATAGAAATCCTTTTGTCCTCAGCAAATTTATTAAACATGACCTGACTCTTCTTCTGATTTATTTTCAAGCCAAATGGTTCTCCAGCCCTTTGCAGCTGTTCTGGGTCTCGTGAAAGAAGAACGATATCATATGCGGACCTAAGATGATTTAAGTTTGCACCATTGATCATAACGAACACTTCTTCCAGAATAAGAAGTATTTAGGAATATATGATAATATAAGTCGAAACAGAAATAATTAAGTGGAAAAAATCCAGAAGGAAATAGCATACTTACCGAATCTTATTAAACGCATAGGAAAGGTAGTTAAAACGAAAATTATGATACGCAAGATATAAACGGAAGAGCAAACGTTGGACTTTGAATGGGATTGTGTATGGTATTCTTGTTCCAAGAAAAGAAATATAAGATACTCTGCAGGAATTGTAGGCGAATTTTGCTAGAACTAATTAACTCTTCCACACCCAGATTATTCTCCAGCCTTAGCGGTATCGGATTCCCATTTTTTCCGCTCTTGAGAACTTACGGAACAAAATTAGCAAAAAGCTCTTTATCGTGAGCTCTGTTATTGCTGAGCTGTAGTCTAGTGTTCTAATTCTTCTTTCCTCAGCCCCTTTATATCATGATCTTTTCTTATCCTCCCTGTTATAGTGCTGTTTGGTCTTTTTCGATTCTTGTTTTCTATATTGGCTTAGCTTCGAATAAGCATAGGAAAAAAACTTTCATTCAATGAAAAAAACTGTGTTAACAAAGCAGTGAAACTTTCTATTCAACCCCTCTCATGCCCCGGCCGCGGCCTTTAAATAATGGCGAGGTGTATTAAAAAAGAGGGTTGGAAATCGTTTTAATAATATTTTATTAGCCTTTAGGAAGAGTGTTTTACGCGTTTGCAAAGGATAAGGGGTTAGGCAACCCTTCTAATCCGAGATTTAACAAAGGTTGGGGAGTATTATTACAAGATATAATCCCTGGTATCTTTAATTTTATGTTGACTGGTGGGTTGAGGGATGGGGGGTCGGGGGACGAGGTGATTTTATTTCCGACGAGAATTTAATATTCTAATCGTGTTTGCTTGATTTATGTTTCATTTCTGATGGGGAAGATTCTGTTTTTGGGGATGTGATCAGTTTGGAGCGAGGTAAACATATACAGGGTATATTTTTCTATGAATGTATTGGGTGGCGACGTACAATCTCTCCCTGGAGTCTCTTTTTTCATTCCTCTTTTTTTTTTCTCACATCTCCGCCAATCTTGTTGTGGGTTTATTTTTCTGCCTGTTTTATTTTTCTTCGTTCACCCCCATCCATGCACATTGGCCTCTAGTCTGTTTTTCTCATTGTTCTTGCACCGTTCAGCTTCTTCTCGGTCTTTTTGGGTCACGGTGTTGTTTTCCTAAACATTTTAGTCGGTTTGTTTCTCCTCTCGTATTCCACCTGTTGCAATCCGACATTCTTTTATGTATCTCTGTGTGTCACATTTTTTTTATTTAACTCCAAGAGAGATCTGTAATCTACTCAGAGAGCAATAAGCGTTTGATTTGACAAGAGAGAAGTGACATGTAGAGTATTACTCCAGTGAGTGATCTCCTTTAAAAGTTATTTAAATCTTGAGTACATTTGTCTATGTATTCAAGTCTGTTGGCAGCAGACGTTTTAGTCCCCCTTAATAAGGTGCCTCTACGATTTCTCTACGTAATGTAAATGTCACATGCATGTACATGGATATGGACAATAAACATGATATAATAATTTTATTTAATGAATATTTACGTAGGCACTCTAAACTTGAAAAGACGCACGTTTTGCTAATCATGTTAACATCATCAGGATGTGATTCAATCACTAAACACCAAATCACTTTTTGTTACGTCCCGACGCACGTTTCGCTAACCATGTTAGCATCTTCAGGAGATAATTTTATTTTGATTAGATAATTTAATTTTGATTAGATGAAATCATCTCCTGATGTTGCTAACATGATTAGGGAAACGCGCGTCGAGAAGTAACAAAAAACTGATTTGATCTTGATTAGATTAAATAATCTCCCGATGCTGCTAACATGGTTATCGAAACGCGCGTCGAGAAGTTTAAAAAAAGTGATTTGGTGTTTAGTGGTAAATCTCTTCGAGTTTAGTGCTTCACATCGAAGATGAAGAATCGATCTAGGTTAGAACTGTTAAACAAGTTTTCATATTTCGATTACGTACGCATCCGTAAAAATTAAAATAAAGCCATAAAAGAGTAATGCGTTTGTGGTGCTTTTCTCGCGTGAGTATACTCGTCCGATAGACTTCTTGACCATTTAACCTTTTTCTCTTACAATAATGCGCTCGTTACTTTCACCCAATCAACAAATTTGCGTTTTTGTTCAACAGCCTGTTATCTGGTGAAATCATATACCGTTATCGTTGCAAACAGTTCTAAAAAAAATCCTCCTCGCGAACAAGAAAGCTGCCTTAAACGAAAGTAACATAAACGCTTGCAATTTCTTTAGAAGAATGCCAATGAGATTATTAGCCGGCGATACATACCAAATAGATTTATTTACTTTTACGCTAATGAAGAGTGACAAAATTATAGTCTCTATAGTAGCGTTGTTTCTCGTTTTGTTATTACGAGTGGCTTTTTATGCAGTTCATCTTGAACACCATATGATACAAGAGAGAAAATAGTATAGTTTTTCCTGAGATATAAATAATATTTGAAACATATCAAATAAATTTAGATTTTAATTTTAGGCAAAAGAACTAAAAAGGCGATTTTTAATAATTAAAACCAGAAGTTTACATTAATTTACTGGTTCTATCAGAATTGGTAATTTTGTTTTAAAAAAAACACGTTTAATTTGGAAGGAAAGAGTTCCCAGCCAAGTGCAGAAATCGAGTCTCTGACCGCTTTTGTTGTGTGTGATGGGACATTGTTGTGCTTGTAGCTTGTTGCTTATAGTCTCTTTTCGATGGTGCAGATTGGTCATTTGTTAATGGTAGCGAAGAGTATTAATTGTTTCATGTGATTTCAGAAGCTCAATGGTACACGACACTTGTCTGACCTCAATAAATGTACAGTAGTGTCTTCTTTCCAAAGTAATTCGGCCTTTCGGTCAATGTTGTTGGTCGTTCTGGGTCAACCCATGATTTCCTGCGTTTTGGGTTCTCTAAATATATCCATTTTTTATCTCCTGACTTAAAATAAATAAGAGCGAGAGTTCCCCGGAAAAGCGTTCTTGGTTCGTTGAACGGTTATACCGGTTTCCGTGGTTAGAAAAAAACTTAGAATTCTGAATTTTTTGATTTCAAATATTTTAAAATATTTTCAAGGTGATATTCGATATTTGTTAAAATCATTAATGGAAATAAAAGTAGGGTGTTTTTTTCCTTTATTTGGGTTTTTTCGCCACTATCTAAAACTTAAAAAATATCAAAAATACCTGTTCTTATGTAAAGAAATAATCACTGGGTAAAAACAAAAAACCAAACGGAGACAAATTTCTCAGTGATTCTTTTTTGTAATAAATTTGCCTAACGAACAAAATTTTAAAGATATAAAAATGTTATAAAAAATTTTACAAACTTTTAACGTTAACGTTTCGGAGGGTACTCTCCCCCGGTTTTCAAAACTAAACTAAAAAATAAATTATATTAATTTATAATATATAAAGTAACGAGTGAAAGTAAATATATTTTTTTGTATATGTCTACGATACTTACATTGACAACAATAGATTTTCATGACAGTAACATACTATCAAAAAATATATATAGGTAATGTAGGTAATGTAGGTAATATAGGTAATTTCAATCCAGTAAAGGATTTTGACAAATCTTAATTTTATTCGCAACGACATCAAAGTTTGAGAAACGAATATCAAAATTTATCTTCAAAATACTCAAAGCCTTGATTGCAAAATCGACGGGAAACTCATTCTCAGTAGTGCGGCTGAACATTTCACATGTTTTAAAATATGTATAACATTTTTACATAATTGTGATTGAAACAGTATTATTTTCTGCCAGGACGATTTGATAAGCAACATTCCTAACTTTTAGAAATTATTTCGTGGTGTCCTATTCGATTGTTCTCTTCTTTTTCTCCGGATGGGTTGCCTAGCAGGACAGAATAGGCAGGGATGTTATTCTATTTTCTGTACTTTTCCGTAGTTTTTGATGTTGTTCTGATCCTTATTAAAGATATGTGTTCTTTCATGGTTAAATAACGGAAGAATATATGTTATAAGAATTGACAAGACATTTATGAGCAAATGGAAACGTCTATTATATTCAAATTGAGAAAATGACCGTGACAGAACGAAACGACTTCCTTGTTTTTAATTATTTTATCCTTAAACTCGATTTTCGATTGTTAAAACTGATAAAACATAAAAACTTACGGGTATTATGTAAGGACTTTCAAATATTATTATTTAAATTGGTATTATGTCAGTGCCAGTTCTGCACCGAACCAGTAATCTAGAAGAACAATTATCTTAATAGGGGCGTGTGGAAAGAATGCATGGTATCCGTTGTTTAGAAGCAAAACCGTCATCGTTTCGGCTCAAAGAATTTATTTAAGTAAGATTCTGTCGTATATAGGGTGATTTTTTTTGCGTTTCCGAACTTTAACGTTGAAGTAAAACAACAACGAACTTAGATGCCTTGAAATTATTTATTTTATGTGAAATAATCAGAGGCATTAGTGTTTGACAACAATTTTCGACAAATGTCTGCCACGGGCTACTTATGTCAAAGCGCATTCTGTCAACCCAATTTTCGACGACTTTTTCAAGCAATTGGGGTCTTAAGCCCGCAATAGATTCGCATAACTCCAAAGAAGATGATATATAGCTGTTAAATCGCACGACCTTGATGGCCAATCAACAGGTCCGTTCATCCAAATAATTTTCTCATCGGATTGTTTCCTCAATCAATCGATTGTTGCGGTAGCTGTATGGCATGTGGAGCGGTTCTGTTGGATCTGTCTCCTCCAGATCATCATCATCATCATAATCTATACTCGTTTACCGGCCATTGTCAGTGTTGAGTCAAGATTTCTTAATCGCCTGTCACTCTCTTTTTCCACTGCTTTCTATCTCTCGTAAGTTCTTCGGCCCTTCTCCAGTTCAGTCCCACCTCCCCGATTCCTTCAATTTTTCCACACTTTCTTTGTCAGTCTCGTGTAAGGCATTTTGCATTCATGTCCAATGAAAAACGCTTGCCACGTAGGATTTTTTGAGGTTTGGGAACAGATGAAAGTCAGAGGGGGCCATATCTGGTGAATAGGGTGGAGGATGCCTCAACAATTCGTAGTGTAGCTCCTTCAATTTGGCCATTGCAAGAACACCTCCGCATTGTCTTGATGAAAAATTATTTTTTTTGTTCACTAAATCAGGCCCTTTCTCACGAATTTCAGCATCCAATTGATCCAAAAGGTTTGAGTAATACTGTCCTGTTATTGCTTTACCTGTCTGAAGGCCTGAAGGTAATCAATTAACAAAATGCCTTTTGCATCGTAAAAAATTGATGCCATAACCTTTTTGCTCCGGGCTCAGACCATTCTGAGTTTGTTGTCGAAGTTCAGGATCATAATGGTAAACCCAAATCTCATCCATAGTTAGAAAACGACGTTAAAAATCCATTTTATTTCTTCGAAAAAGATTCAAATGTTGGTTAGAAAGTTTTACTCGAAGTCGTTTTTGGTCAGAATTTAACAAATGCGGCACCTGTCTTTTACATAGCTTCAACTCCAATTCCTTTTTCAAAATATGAAACATCCGTTCAGTTGGAGATGTCCTACGGCATTAGTAATTTCACTTAAATGCACCTGCCTTTTTCTTCTGCACCTTTTGAAGAAGAAGACTCCTCTAATACATTTACCATTTCACTGTGAATTGTCATTGCCTGTAAATGTTTTTTCTCAAAGAATTTAATTATTGCACGATTTTCAATATTTTCCATTTTAAAAAATAACACTGGTACACTTACTTTAAGCTGCTGTTTTTCTACGAATGAATTGACAGATGGACTTGAAACTTCACATATGTTCATATGAAGGATGGAACTTCAAAATGTAGTAGATTATATAGTTCTTTTACTGGTCTATAGGTGTCGCCCCGCAAACTTTTCAATTAGCCTAGTATTTACCCAGTATTTTCCAAATCTGACCTCTATTTACCGAGTCGAATGCTTTTGAAATATCTGTAAAATACAGATATATGATTTCGTCTGTCTCTATTGTTTCGTTGTCTCTCAATTTGTTTCTGTAATATAAATATCGCATCGTTTAGTCCCTCTCGACATTTGCTTTTAATCTTTATGTTATATGCTTTCATATATCTTTTCGGTCGTACTCCGTATTCAGTAAGGATACGCCTCTATAGTTTTCACGATCTCTTGTGTCTCCTTTCTTGAATATTGGAAGTATTATCACTAATTGCCAGTCCGTCGGGATTTTATTACCTCTCAGTATTTTATTCATTAACTAAAGCAAAATTACTTTCTAAAATTAATTTTCCATATATTCTATTATTTCATTGCTCTTATTGCTCTGTACAATTCTTCTATATTTATAGGTTCTGAGCTTATAATTTCATTGCTCATTTCAATATTACTTTCCTCAAACTTCTTTTCACCATCGCGTTTTAATTACAACTCCTCCAGAACAATATCATTCAAATTCGGAATAAAATAATCTTGTGTAAATAAAACAAAGATCTTATATTTTTATTGGTACACTGCCTGGTCATTTACCAGTTGAATATAATATTGGAGACTTATTTGTTTATTTTATTTTATCAGGTTAATATTTCTTGACGATAATAAAAACTTGACAAGAAAACAAGAGTGGCTTTTAAATTTTTCGCTGTTCGTTCATTGTTATCGAAAATATTTTAATACCTTTGGTATATATTGTCCATGCATCCATACAGTTTTAAATGTTACTAGGGGTCGCGCAAAGCATTGAACTCCCGAAGAGAGGCGTCTAATATTCTAGTTACAGAGTCTAAACAAAACTTATAAATTTATTTCTCATCCACTGAGCGATCTGAATGCGTTATTACTAAAGTTTTAAAGGAACAAAAATTAATAAAGATATCACCAGTAACCAGAGGCCGCCCAAGAAAAACAAGCAAAAGATTGGATAAATGTATTGTACGAGATGCGCGGAAACACCCATTTTCCACTTCGCTTGACATTAAACGGAAAATGGGTCTACAAATCAGTGGACGGACAATTCATAGACGATTGGTAGAGATGGATCTTCATGGAAGAGTTGCAAGAAAGGTACCACATTTAAGTAAAAAAATATTCAGGTTTGCCAGATTAAGATTAAGATTCGTTTATTATTAGTTAATAAACGAAAACCACAGCCGTAATTGGAAACAGATTTTATTTAGTAATGAAACAAAAATAAATCTCTTTGGATCAGATGGGAAACAGTACGTTAGGCGATTTAAGAAAGAAGAACTAAATCCGCGAAATGCATTAGGAACAGTAAAGCATGGAGGAGGAAATATTAAACTGTGGGGCTGCTTTTCATATAATGGTGTAGGTCCACTATATTGGATCAAAGATACCATGACCAAAGAAACCTATATGGAAATATTAGACAAAATTATGCTTTCTTATGCCGAAATGATTATGCCGTTAAAGTGGATCTACCAGCAGGATAACGATCGGAAACATACCGCGAAAATAGTGAAACGATGGTTTCTCGCAAATAAGATTGAAGTGTTGCCATGGCCGTCGCAATCTTCGGATTTAAATCCAATAGAAAATCTTTGGCAACATTTATAAAAAGGCATTGCTAATAAAAAAACATCAAACTAAAATATGTTGTGGGAAGAAGTCAAGAAAACTTGGTATTCTATACTGGTTGAAACTTGTCAGAAGTTAATAGACTCTATTCCAAGGAGATGCTCAGCTGTGGTTAAATAAAAATGATATTCTACTAAATGGTAATATTTTATATTTATTAAGTTTCTTAACCCTTTCGCCTCGAGTGGGACATATATGTCCATCCACTAACATTTCAAATCGAACTGGTGGGACAACCATGTCCCAGAAACCCACTGTTTGAGTGTATTTCAGTAGATTACACTCTTCCACAAGAAAACGAAGTGGCAACACTGTTTTGATCGACGCTGATTTTTCTTTGTCGTTGGTTTGCACTTGTTTAGTTGTCATTTCTAGTCATTGTTTTGGTGAATTTTATTCTATAATTTACAAAAAAAGTGTGTGAAAATAACAAACTAATCATTTCTGAAAACATAATGGATAAAAGGTATGTTTTTTATTGTTTTTATTTTAATTGTTTGTACATGGGACCATAGCATCCAAACTAAGTTATTTGTAATTTTTACAGATTCATTGAATCTGAGTTGATAGCCATGCTATGTGATTCTGATAATGACAATGATGGGGACTTATCGTCTGACGACTCTGATGATAACCATGTTCCGAAAAATGAGAATTTAAATGCTCTTGAAGATGATAGTGAGGACAGTAATGGGGACGACATACAAGAACCAACAACAAGTACACCAATACCTCCTTTTCCAGTCATTCAAGCAACTAATATTTGGAGAGAACAACGTGTAGATGATATACATGTCCCTAGATTCCAAGTCCCAAAGTATACACCTGGCCAAGTACTGTTGAATTTAGATCGGGGAGCATCCGAACTCGATGTGTTTTTCAAACTTTTCCCTAAAAGTTTATTTATGTTTATTTCACATTGCACAAACGAGAGAATAAAAATGATGGATAAAAGGCACAATGAAAAGGACATGTATGAGATAATGGTGGTCCTAGGTTGTGTAATGATTATGTCATATAATCGTGTTCCAGCATTTGTCCATTATTGGTCAAATAATGAATCATTAGCAAATGTCGCTATAAAAAACCAATTAGCTGAGGTAGGTGCACATTTCTTTTATCGAAATTATATTTCAATCTGCCAGATAAGCCTGATAATGCTTCTAAAACTTATTATATTGATGAGCTCTTAAATTGTTTGAAACAAAAATTTCAATCTGCTCGATCAGAGAGTTCCATCCAGAGCATAGATGAAGCTATGGCAAAATTCAAAGGTCGTTCAGCTATGAAGCAATACCTACCACTAAAACCCATAAAGCGGGGAATAAAACTTTGGGAAAGAGCGGATTCCAACACTGGCTATCTTTATGATGTGAATGTGTATTCGGAAAAGGAATCAACTCAACTTCAAAACACAGACTTTACTTTGGGTGAACGTGTCGTCAGACGTCTGGCGAGTATGATGCGACCAATGGATACAACACTGTGTTTTGATAGATATTTTACTACTGTAAATTTGATGAACACAGCTCCTTTCCCTTGTGTAGGTACTGTTATGGCAAACAGAAAGAATCTACCTAGTTTTGAAACACTACAAAATAAAGGAGACTGTATCCAAATGTTTAATGAAGTAGGATCCTTAGCTGTAATGTGGAAAGATACCAAAAATGTCTTGCTTCTTTCAAACTGCCACTTGAATAACACCCAAACCATTATGCGAAAAATGAAAGATGGTTCTAAAATTGAAATTCCATGTCCTGAAGGATTTGCTTTTACAATGAATTCATGGGGGGTGTAGACCTGGCCGATCAAAAAGTATCCACTTATGATTTGGATCGAAGGTCTATTAAGTGGCGAAAAGTATTTTAGAAACTTATGCTGAGTGCAGTGGTAAACAGCTGGGTAATATTTCAAGACCTGAAGCATAAAAAAACGTCTCTCTTGTCTTTTCTTGTACCATTAGCCGAAAACCTAATTGCTTTCGGAAAACAGCGGTGTAAACAAAAAAGAAGTTGTGGCCAATTTGGACCAAGGCCAAAAAAAAACAAAGCTGATGAATGTGGGAGATCACCTACCGAAAGAAGGGCCAACAAGAAGGCTGTGTTATAGATGTAGCACAGAAGGGAAATAAACAAGAACAAAGACTTTTTGTACAGCTTGCGAATTCGCTCTTTGCAAAAAATGTTTTTTATTGCACCATATTTGACTTTTTTAATTTTTTATGCAACTTTTTTCATTCATACACTTATTTTTTAACTTTTATATTTTAGTAGTTATATTTTTACCAATAAATTTTACCATTCTAAACGTCTGTTCTTATTTTCGTGCCAAGGAAAGTTATTTTTGCAAAAATGGGTAAGTGTGCTAAACCAACCTGGACAGTATTGTCCACCAATAAATACTAATGGAACACATGGGTCCCATTAATTATTAATTATTTGCGCTAATTATTAATTTTTTAATATTCTTCCCGTTTTAAGGATCGATGAATTGATTATAAAATCTGTTTTATTTTCAATTTTACAAAAACAAAAAGTGCCGGGGCGAAAGGATTAATAAGTATTAGTTTTCACAATTAAGGCTATAAGTGATATACTCTTATTTTTTTGACTAGAAAAACAGCCCATATTGTTTGATAGTAATAACTTTTGTAACACTAGGATAATGTTTTGTTTTATCGATAGTTTTTGTATCAGGACACGTTATGAAACGTTAATAATATTATAATAATTCTGTAATACATTCGTTAAACACATTAAAATAAAATGTTTAGATTCAGCATTCATTCTATTCTCTTATTATTTTGTCCACAACTGTATATATACTTATATAAGTGGAAATTAAACAACTTTGTTTTATTTAAACAATTTATTATGAATTTCTATCAAGAAAATGCCCCAACCATCCTCAAATTAAATAATCATTGATCATCGCTCTGTAACGATTCCCCTTTAACGGTAATGTGCTTTCCAGCTTGATTTTTAAACAAATACGGCCCAATGATACCACCGGCATACACGTATACACTGCACCATACGGTGTATTTTCCTGGATACAACGGTAATTGTTGGATCATTTTCGAATTATTTTCACTCTAAATACGGCAATTTTGTTTGTTAACGTAACCATTTAGCTAAAAATGAGCTTTGTTGAAGAGCAACATTTTGCGGTTAAATTCAGAATCAAGTAGCAATTGATTTCGAGTCCATTCAGCGAACATACTACGCAAACGATGGTCTTGCGGATTGAGTTCTTGGACAAGCTGGATCTTGTAAGGAACCAGACGAAGACGCAAAATTTTCCACGTAGTCGAATAACAAAGCCGAGATTTCTGCGAACCACGACGAACTGATAAATTTGGATTTCCATCAACACTGCTGTTTTTTTGTCTTCTTTATGTGCAATGTGGTTATGTGCACATTATGTTCACCATAAAATTCACGAAGTGCTTTATAAGTTTGGCGAATCTGTCTGAATAATTTTGACACTAGAGGCGCGTAAACTGACAGTTCGTTTGACAGCGACCCCTATAGGAAGTTCGGACACACTAAAAAAATCATCCTTTACTTTTTTTGTCTACTATATTATTGATATTTCTTTAAAATTCCATTTAGACTCGACTAAAGGTTATTTTCGAACGAACATAAGTTAGGTTTATCATTTCCATGTTGTTAAATTCGATGCGGAATCGAAATTGGAACGATTTCCATCGGCAATATTGCCGTATTGGCCTCCGATGATATTTCGCATTCCAAACAACAGTATTTCTACTTTGCAAACATATATGTTTCGGTATTTAGTTCGTAATTAATAGATGGTAACTCTATTTGCTTTGACGTTCTATTATTGTGTTATATATACATATGCGCGTTTATATTTATGGCCCTCCATCAGCGTTTTATTTGGGAATTCCATTGTTTTATCTCTTGTTTTCTCTTGTCCTGTACAAGTAATAGTTAATATTTATTTTAAAACAATCACTTTTATTGACGTTAAACCTTATATTTGCAGGGTGATACTTGTGGAATTGATACAGTGTGATACTTTTATTTCCAATCGACATGATTTTTGTAATATTCTTCTTTATATCATGGGCTAATTGAAATTATTTGTACCTGACTTTGGACTAGACAGTGAAATTACCACAAGACCGTAGAGGGTCTCGTCACTACGAGACAAGTTGCTTACATCGACTGCTTAACAGTTTTGGCAAAAAATTCCAGTTATAATCGCAGATTTTTGACTACAAAACTCACACAAACAGAAACTAAACCAGAAAATAGCTAAAACAGCAAAGAATGCAGTAAAATTAATTCAAAACTTTTGAAGACACAACTCAAAAACGATCAGAACATGAAAATGACATATTCGACGAAGAAAGTTGTGCTAGGTCGGCAACACCGTCCAGAACCACAAATCTAATTGTTATCTTGATAGCGAATTCACAGATTGATGTAAATTGGCAATGGATTTTTATAGATTGATGGCGTGCAACGATTATTTCCTTGAATGAGTTATTATACAATTTTTAATTATAATGAAAATTTAGATATATAACTTTTTTTCATCTAGCTAAAGCCTCTCTAGCTTTTTTTGATTTATCAACTCATATTTTTCATATAAGTATTGAATAAGTATTGAATCTACTTATTAATAAGACATATATTCTTCTAAATTATAAAAACTTTGACTTACAAAAAATTCGTGGACTAATTTTTTAAATTCGTTGTCACTCTGAACATGCTTAAATCGTTGTGGCAACTTATTACACAACTTTACACCCCTGTAGTAAACATTATGTTCAGCTAACTTACACGAATGTATCGGTAAAACAAGTTCACCATAGCCCCGTGTGCCATAGTGATGAAAATCATTATATTTCACTCCATAATATATAGTGATGGTAGGGTCAAAATCCTATATATATATATATATATATATATATATATATATATATATATATATATATATATATATATATATATATATATATATATATACACACTGGAGGGCATATGTCTTCTCTTGATGTTTAAACTCTTCAGGGCACCGATATGTGCTCTCTTGTCAAGAATAGGAAGATCCCATCTACAGTCAATAATCCATACTTTTCGCCGACTCCCCGTCGGATGGCGTATATATGCAGGAAGTCGAAAAGTATGGGCTTTTGACTGTAGATGGCATCTTCCTATTTTTATATTATATTTTCTTCAAAATCTCAAAGTGTCCGCTTCGACTAAAGACTCCAACTCGTCTAACAGTTGGACTCTTCAAAGAATCAGCGGATCGACGGAATGATTTGGATATATATATATATATATATATATATATATATATATATATATATATATATATATATATATATATATATATATATATAACGTTAAAACGTTAAAAACGCTTTTGTTAAATTTTTAGGTTATTAATACAGTTTTTCTTTTCTTTTCAGAGAGTTTTTGGAGCTGAATGGGTGCCATTGCACCAACCATTTCAAATTTGGGCATGTCAGCGTCAGAGTAATTTACTAAATTGGCAGAAAACTGAATACAGCACCACAATGGAGACTGACGAATTAATTAAACTAGTAGATGGAATCTATAAGGTGAGTTTCCACAGTGTTCCCTCCCTTCGACAACCAACAACGACGTTTTGTTCGATTAAATCCAAACTCTGGACCCGTTGTTTCCAAAACTGTCTCATTTTCTGCTTGTCCAGTAACGAATCCTGCGGTTTCGCCGACCCATTTCGGACGCATTACATGTTCCGGCACTCCTGCGGGCATAGCCTTTTACCGTCGGTCTCACAATTTGTTTTACCACGTCTGTCTGGTGGTAAATTCTGCTTGTTTTGTGCGGCACATCCGGGGATTTGGATGAGGAGTTGAGTAAGAAAGTTTCCAGGTTAATATCTGTTTTGAATTTCGGCGGTGACTTTCCAGGTGTGGTGAAAGCGTCGGGCGAGGATGCTGTTTACCCAATTAACATTTTTCTTTAAGTTAGTGTGTGTTTTACAAAGTACTGTGGCGGAACGTTGTTGATGTTAAATAACTCTTATTAAACTAACATCGCACACAATATAACAGACTAAAAGGAAAGTTTTATTTTATTATTTAAATTTTATTAATAAGTTTCTTTTAAAACAACACGGTATAAAATTATTTAGTAAGTTTGATGTTGAAAAATTGTCGATTCTGATTATTTCTATTCAATGTACGAGAATAGAGCGAAAACTCAGACACTTTTTCGATAGATGGCGGTGCGATCCAAAGTTGATTACATTTCTGAATATTGCCAGTTCATTCGGCTGCCACCAAAACGTCCGCACATCTCTCGAGACCGTTTTCCGGCTTGAAGTTCTTGGTGGCGTCTGAAGGAATAGACGCCTATGCAAATTAAAACCAAGATGGATGTTGTTGACTTTCAAATGTAACAATTAATGACGGTTCGATATTCGATTTTTTCCATCTTTAGAGATGGGCTTTGGTTTGGCATTTTCTTGATGTATCTACTCATCCTTTTGTTGGCGTCTCATGTGTATCAAACCATGTTTTATCAAGGCAGATAATGGGACGATTTTCTAATCTGTATTTTTTTAAAGAGTTTAAGTAGTCAAACCGCTATCATCGCATTGGTTGTGATTCCATTAATATTTGTATTTTATTAATGGTCCGATATGCAAGACCCGTTTGATTTAATATTCTCTGAGGGCTTAGTTCTGCTGCAAAGAATGTTGGTTTAATCCCTCCTTAGCCGCTTTTGCAATGAATGCAATGTAGGCACAGTTTGCTCTTGAAGATAACTCGCCGATGCACACACAATTTTTTTGTAGAAAAGTTAGGAGGTTTTTTCCCATTTGTGAGGCTTTTTGCTTTGATTTTCTGTCAACTTCCGTTTGAGGCTTGTGCTTACTTCGGGGCCAGAACTCGGTCCAGCCTGTTCATGAAGCTCAGCTTGCTTCCTATCTCTTACTTCACAGCTTTGCTGTAGTATTCACGGCACAGGTGATTTGCATCACCAATGTATTCGTCGTCTGATTTGTCACTATCTTTTTCGATGTCTGCTCCCTGGTTGTTGGGAATTTCAATATATACCATGATCACCATCTTCAACCAAAGAAAGCAACTCGTGTAACGATAATCTGCACAGCAAATGTATTATTGTTCAGTTTTGGATTTGGTCATTCTGCATGGAGTCCCTTATAAGGGACGATACTAATATACACTAATAATATTATAAACAAGTTGTGCAAATTGCGTATAAAATTTTTGGTACCAAACTACTAGTAATAACGATCTTTTACTAAAATTTGAAAGACCTAGTGTCATGAAGGTTCCATATAAGACATAAAAACTTATCCTCTATTTTTTGATGAGTAAAATTCGGGATCCATAGTCACAAAAAAAAGCGGAAAGAAGTTCACACACTGATTTGTATTTATAGACTGACCTGCACGTAGCTTAGCAAATCCTTAAATATATCAAGTAGTTTAAAATTAGATTTAGTAACTAATCACTGCATCCTGAAAATATCGGGCGTCCCTTATGAGGGACTCGAATATACTAATGAGTTAACAAAGTTTTAAACGGTGCACTGGAGTACCCAGCGGCGTGATGGTTCCAAAACAGCATCAGACCCCTCCCTCTCCCTCTATTAGCCGAGTACTACCCGTTTCGAAAATGCCGGTTTATATAAAGATATATGTAGAAATTAATTTGTTTTTTTTTTGTCAGAATTGAAAGCGAAAATTTTTATCTAACTTATTTAAAGCGACGAAAATACTTCCTCGTACCTGTAATAAACTTTTTTTTTCTGTTCCTATAGGCGTGACAAACAAAATTGCATTTAGAATCTGGTAGCTGTCTATTTTTTCGATTATCCTCATACTCTCCGAATATTATTAAGGTTGCGAACGTGTCGTCACGGTGTAGAACTCGTTTTTATTAAATTTTTGCCTCATATCGCGAACAGATCTGCTCGAAAACGATCTCTAGGTGTAATGGTGTGCGGTTTTTATCATGATGAACCTTGAAAGTTGTTCAAAACAACTCGTTGTCGATTCAAATGAGGTCGTTATGTATTATTTCTTTACGTAAAAAAGGAAATATTGTAATTTTAAAATCTTATTACACAGGTTGTTTTGTGATGTCGGATGTTTATTCTAGAAATGGTCCTTTATGCAGAATTTTGTCATAATAGAGTTTTCTAATAAGTGAGAGAACTTTGAATGTGTGTGTGTGGATCAGGTCTTGATGTGGCAAAAGGGTTTGAATAGGACAATGAAGCTTTGAGGTATGTCGTCTGGAGCGTAAGTTCCTGGGAGGGTCACCCCTGGAGAACAGATCAAGGCAGAGACTCCAGACTAACATGTTCCAAAATCTGCCAGTCCGCATTGTACTAGTGTGGCAGATTACGGTCCATGCCTTCAACATGACAGTACAACTTCAAACACGTGCCCTCATTCCCCGGAGGCCAAGGGGCAACTACCTACGGCAGCGGGAAGATCTGCCCCAAGGCAGAGGGTTCTAAGAATCACCGGGGTAGATCAGGCGGCCATTGGACTTTTGACATTGCTACGCTTAATATACGGACAATGATAACGGAAACCCGACTGCAAGAACTGTTAATCGAACTTGAACATACATTGGGATATTATTGGGCTCAGTGATACACGAAGAAAGGGCGAAGAGTTAATCAAACTAGAACCAACTGGTCACCTACTCTACACCCGAGGTCCGAAGAATGGACGATGTGGTGGAATTGGATTCCTCATCAATCGAAAGCTGAATGACAGGGTAGTCAAATTTGAAAACATATCTGACAGATTAGCCCAATGCGTTATTCAGCTGAATAAAAAGTTTAAGCTTCAAATCGTCCAAGCTTATGCGCCAACTATAAGCCATAGAGATGAGGAAATTGAGGAATTTTATGAGGAAAAAGAAGTGTAGGTATAAAATCTTAATGGGCAACTTTAATGCCAGAATGGGAAAAGCAAGAACTAAATCCTCTAGGATCAATATATGATGAAGCTACAGCGATAGTCCACCTTGACGATCTTGCGGTTGGTATAAAAGTAGAGCGGGGCGTACGGCAGGGTGACGCAATATCACCTCTTCTTTTCTCAGCCTGCCTGGAAGAAATGTTCTGTAATCTGGATTGGAAACAGGATGGAATAAGGATTAATGACACATACTTAAATTATCTTAGATTCGCAGATGATATCGTTCTTCTTCCACAATACCCAGAGGAACTGTAAAGACACGTACAAGAGCTGCAAAGGGCTGGGGAACCATTTGGTTTGAAAATAAACCAGAAAAAGAGTCAGGTCATGTTCAATAAATTTGCTGAGGACAAAATTATTTCTATTTTGGGAACGGATCTTGGGCAGATGCTTTCAATGCAATGGGATACCGTCCAGGAGGTGGAACGACGCGTTAAATGTGGCTGGTAGGCTCAACATAGTGTTTAAGAGCAAACTACCACTTTGCCTGAAAAGAAGATTCTTTGATCAGTGTGTCCTGCCTGTTATGACGTACGGAAGTAAGACCTGGACACTCTCATCACAGTCAGTTCAAAAACGTCGAGTAGCACAGAGGGGAATGGAAAGATGTATGCTTGACATTACTAAACGGGATAGAAAAACCTGTACATAGATCAGAGAATAAACGAAGGTGAATGACATCATTGGAAGAATAAATCAATTGAAATGGAAGTAGACAGACCATGTAGCGACGCGATGGGACGAGGACTGGACTGGATACCGCTTGATCGCAAACGTCCACGGAGAAGACCGAAAACACGATTGACTGATGATATTATTAAGTATATTGGACCCGAATGGCGAAGGAAAGCTCAGGACCATGAGAGTTGGAACCATGCTGAAGAGGCCTTCATCCTGCAGTGGATTGATACGGTTTGATAAATTGACCAAACTATACACTATTTAAAGAACAGAATCAATGAACAATGAAGCATTAGAAACATAGAACACTATTAAAACGCGCCATAGATAATGACCATAACTTTAATTTTAATAATATAAAAATTTTTGATTTTGAAACATAAAAAAAGAAATATGAAAGAAATGATTTACAAGAAAAAACAAAGACGCAATTAAATAATTAATTAATATTTTATTTGCATCAAATAAAAAGCGAAAATTCCACAAGTGTTAGTATACAAAAACATATAAAGGTAAACAATTTACAAAATATGTTAACTAAATACTAAACAAAAAATAACAGGTTTTAAATAAAACTAATAATTTATAATCAATAATGTAAGGGAAATTTACAAGTACTATATTAAGATATTATAAAAAAGTATGTCTTGAAATATAAATTTATACAATGTATAAAAATAATATATAATATAAAATTAGAGCTGCTCTGAAGATGGTTAAATAAAAATTTGCGATAGGGTAGAGCTGGGCTAGTTGATCATAGAGGCAAGTTGTACAATCGAAATATCTCGAAAACTAAGCAACCTACAACAAAAGTGTAAATGGCGAAAAGAAGGGGTTATGGGAGGGGAATATATAACGCGACTGTCAATTGCTGTCTTTTTTTTTTGATTTTTGATTTTTTTTTTGACGTACAAAAATGTTACAGGTCATAATTTTTCTACTATACTCATATAACACCCAATAAGGACCATTTAAGTATTTACAGATTACTTAATTGTTGTTCTTTCGAGTATAGTTGGTTATTTATTTTTTACTCTTATACTAAAGGAGGAAAAATTGAGTGTAAATGCCGCAGTCAAACAATTTAATATTAACAGGATGACTTTAAAGAGATATGTTTGTCTTAGTTGTTCTAGAGACAAAGATTATTAATAATTTGGGATTATTTATCATCTAGCAATATTCTTGATCTCATAATTAGTTACTACTATAATTTAATATTTATTTGCGTTATAATTATTCTTGAATATATAATTTTAAATATAACAATATGAGTATATAATAATCATAATAACTAAATATTTGCCTGTTGATTACAATTATTTTGTATCAGATCATTCTATACAGTCATCAAGCCCATTTTAGCCATTGCTCAACTAGCCTCATACCCATGCTCAACTAGCCCCACTAGTGGGGCACGTTGAGCAACTAGGAGTCCTCTCTCATTTACGACAATAACTTTTAAACTTGTACTCGGATCGTTTTTACATCGCTAGACGTTTTGGAGAAGAGTAAATTACGAACCTAACAGAGTAAGAATCAGTTAAATCCGATGCATATTCTTAAACTTATAAGAAATCAAGCGAAAAGTTGCTCAACTAGCCCCGCTCTACCCTACGTAAACAAAATTATAAAAAAAAAGTTATTATAATTGACCGAAAACCCAAGAAAAAACAAAGACATGATATAAATAATGTTTTGTTTTAACAAACGGGCGCGACTTGTTAAAATATCTCGCCCGATAATCCATTTATTGCAAGAAAAGTTTCTTGAACGCGTTATTCCGCAAAATGGCAATGTCGGCCACCAAGATCAGGCGATTTCACGCTTTTTAATTATTTTTTAGTGGGATGTTAAATCTCTGCCATACGAGAAAACGTGAAAAGTACGCAACTGTAGCTTTTTCCAAAAAAATAATCTAATTAGTTGAAAATAGGTGTCGATTTTCACTCAAAAACTCTTCCGAACAAAACTCTATAATAAAGTTTTGTAGTGATAATAGAGAAGGCAGCATCATCGCGAATAATCCTGCTTATGTAGAACCTTTTGAAAAAGTTTTATAACATTGTGAGACATCTCGAGCATCCTTTAAGACCCATTCCTACCAGACAATAAAATTTTAAATTCAAAACAGTATTTTTTTTTAAACAAGTAATAAATAACAATCTTATTTCAATTCGATACGAGATAAAAACTACAGAGCACATAGTCTGTCTGAAAAAAAAAAAGATTTTTTTTTCTAGATATGAAAGAATAAAGAAACTTCAAGAAATATTTCTGTACATTCGAAATAAGTTCACTCTGGAGCAAAACGATATTCAGAATCTATATAAATAAAAATTAAATGCTGTTCGTTGGCTAGCGCATCGCTTCAGAGCGGCTGGACCGATCTGGCATTTTTTTTTAATTTTCGTAATTGTGCGAATAAGGCTTTTAGGGAAAGAAAACTTGGAAAAGTTGCCCGCAAAATTGGAAAATTCGAGAAAAACTGAAAGTGCTTTTCGTAAACTCACGATTCGAACGATGAATATGCGTAATTCTTTTTTTGTTTTGTTCCTTATGGCCTTGGAAAAGTTTTCGGTTAGTTAGTTAGGCGGCCAAGAGGTCTTTGAAATCATGCCAGTGATTTTTCTTCCCCCTAGATCATTTTGGTAAATATTTCTGTTAAATATTTACCATATGGGCACACTACCATAAGTCAATATTCTGGCTTGAAGTAATAAATAAGAAATAATGAACTCCCCATAAAAATAATCCAACGATGTGAGATCGACTGATCTTGGTGGCCAGTTGACATTAATATTTCGCGAAAAAAACGCGTCCAGAAAAATTTTCTTGAAATAAATCGATTGTCTGACGAGATGTGTGACTAATCTAGCCGTTTTGATGAAAGAAAACATTGTTTATATCCGCATTTATCAGCTCAGACCAGATATTCCTATAGCGTTCAACATTAACAGTAAGACGATCTTTATCATCGTCTTCAAAAAATAGGGTTTTATCAAAACAGTGATTTTCTGAGGATGAGGAGGTAACTCCTGAGTCACTTGAGGATTTTCATCAGTGCCAATGTTTGTTCACAAGTTCATTAAGCTAGAAGTGTGCTTCGTCGGAAGTGAAAATTGTTTCCCACAATGGGGGTTGCCATGTAACTTGTCGCCAATTTCTAGGCACTGTTGAATCGTGTATGATGAAATTAGTGAAATTTATATCTCAAACAGTGTTGCCGCTGTTACTTTTTAAGATCCTGACACTCTTATTGGAAAGCTCTTTATTTACGCCAACGATATTTCCTTTAGTAAGGGATCTCGGAGGTTGAAATGTAGAACCATTGCTTACCATTCTCGAGAACTTAAAGGTTCATTACAAACCTGTGGTAGTAAGTCTGGTTTGTAAGTACAGTTACCAAATAATCTTAGTAGTTTACGAATTTTTAACTTAAGACACCAGAAACGAACGGAGAATCAAAACAGTTGATTTTGTCCGGAGAAGACGTTTCCATCGTCCGGAAACGATTCGCAAGACATTGGGAATCTTCATCGACTATTTGGAAACGGGCAAGGCGATCACAGGAAAGTTTATGCAGCATTATTGAACAATTGAGCCTTCATGTTTCTGCACAGGTTCTAATTACAGGGATAATACATTCGTTGTAGATTTGGATCTTGCGTTTCATTGGAGCTTAGTTGTTCGAGATTTACATAAGATAATTCGTAATAATAAGAAGACAATAAATAAATTTAAAGTAGACCAAAGAAAACTACTGGGAATAATGGTTAAAGATCGAAACACCAACCAATGGATGAGAGAATAAACTAATGTCGAAGACGTTGTAAAAATATACATTAAAATTTAATTGAGCGGGATATGTTGCAAGACAAAGAGGACAATGAAGTTGCAGAGTTACTAGATGGAGACCTTGTGCAGAGCAAAGAAGCGTGGAAAGACCGCCACAAAGCTGATATGTTGAATTAAAACAAGTGGCAACTTTAAATTGGTTTCAAACAACGTAGAATATAGAAGGATGGAAGAATATGAGAGAAGTTTATGTCGTATTTGCGATATAAAAAGAAGCAGAAGAAAAAGAATATTGGCCACCCACGAAAAAACGCCCTCTATTGGTGAGAAAGTGTTGTTTCACACCCGCCCATTTGTCCTGCTTTACAACAACGAAATTGGTTCATTTGGGCTACAAATTGTTGCTGCATGCACCCTACACTCCGGACTTGGCTCCTTCTGACTTATTTATCTTTTCAGGCATGAAGAAGTGGCCGGCTGGAAAGAAATTGACTTCAAATAAAGAGATCATCGCCGATTTATAGGACTATTTTACAGAGTTGGACAAGACGTACTTTTTTAGAAGGCATAAAAAACTTGGAAAATGTTTGAATGAACTGTATCGAGCTATTTGTGTATCGATTTTCGGTAAAAAAACAGTGTTTTATTTAAAAAGTCTCTAACTTAAAGTATCTACTCTACCCTGGTATGCATACTGGACTTCTTTTTGCTCCCCAGTCCATAATATCGATGTAACCGCGCTCCTTAATCCTTAAATCTGCAAAAACAAAACCATGTCATCATGCGATCCCTTTGACCCGGTTTTCGATGCAAGATCGTAGGATTTTTCAAAGGTTTCCCCCGGCACAAATTCAATTATCTATGTTTCTAAGGTTTATCTAATCGGCTTAAAGCGGACGCACATCCAACTTTTTTTCTGTCGATTGTTACGGCATTAAAATATCTGGGTCAATAGTTGATTCGAACGAATCTTGCGGTAGCTGATCGACGAAAACCGCAATCTACAGGGCAAAATAAAAAGATAGATATCGAAAAGAAGAATGTGTACAGGTTCGGATCGTTTTTATTTCCAAATCGAGATTCGATATGCCCCAGTGTATTTTTATGCGGAAATCGACGACGAAATGGTTGGACAAAACTAGTGAATTGGTAAAAAATCTTCATAGATACAGAGATAATTATAAATTATATATATATATATATATATATATATATATATATATATATATATATATATATATATATATATATATATATATATATATATATATATATATACAGGATGTCCGCTAATTAATGGTACACAGCAAAATTGAAAATTTTTTGGATTTAACGATTTAACTCAACTTACCTTAGTCCAAAAGTTAATAGTAACCAAAATACAGGGTGTTAAAGTAATAATTTGACTTTCAATTTTCGTCAATAAATTTCTTAAACAGTATCTTTCTTGAAAGAAATTTGGTAGTCACGGTTTTTTTAAGATAACAAATTTAAATGTCTTAAATTTTTTTTATGTAAATTGTAGAGGGCGCTGTCTGCGATTGATACTTTTCTACGTTTGCGTCGGCATCAATGGCCATTTGGCAGCCCCGTAATCAGGATGGATTGATGAAAGATATTATGATTTGTGATTTGGCATTGGCGCTATTAGACCTGATTCAGCAGGGTGGACGCTTGAAGGAATTTGAATAGGGTATCAAAATTTTCCTGGGATAGAATAGACGGAAGGTCTCCAGGAAGGACAACTTCAGGGACCAGCCGTCTCAAAGAGTCGCATTCTACCAGTGCACGGGATATAGTTAGAGGGACCCCGCATGGAGGGCAAATTCTCGATGGATCACCATTTAGTAAATGGTTGTGAGAGAATCTGCAGTGACCAATCCTGAGACGAAGCCATTTGACCAGGTGGGAATGATCACAACGAGGGAAGCAGTAGTTTTCGAAAAACTGAGGTTTGATGGGATAGAGTTTGGAGGAGTGGCCAACCACATCCCAGTCAAACTGAATCATACCTCTCACCTGTAAGGCTATGTAAGAGAAAGCATCCCTGTGATTATATAGAGGCATAATTGGAATGTCCTCAGATAAAGGTTGTTTGGCTATTAGATCAACTCGTTCATTACCTGCTATGCCATTATGTCCAGGAATCCACAAGAAAGTTATAGATGATCCATGTGATCTTATTTGTTGAAGAAGAGAAAGGATCTCAATTGTGACCTGATGCCGAGAACATCCCTCCAGAATCCTCAGTGCATCAAGAGTGTCAGAGCAAATCAACCATCTCGAAGAGGGACATCTAAGAGTGTAAGAGACGGCTTCTCTTATTGCCACAAGTTCAGCTGTCAACACACTGCTGAATCGATGAAGTTTGAAAGAGAGAGAGAAGTCGTTATGTATGAAAGCAGAGCTGATATTCTCATCAGACTTTGAGCCATCCGTATATATTATGTAGTCAGGGCGAATGTTTTGAATGATACTAGGGAATACGAGTCTAGGGGAAGGGAGGCCAGACAGAGGGTTATTGTAAGGAAGGAGGCTTAAATTTAGGGAACAATAAGGAAGAAGCCAGGGGGGAGTTGAAGATTGCCTTATGTCATGAGCAGGAGGGAGGGTCATGCCCATGTCTTGCAGGGATTTAACAAGAAAATTTGCAGAGCTTTGTGAGCGACGGTCTGTGGGAAGGTTTAGGTAATAAAGGTATTTGAAAAATGATTGGTAAGAAGGAACAAATGGTCTGCATCTAAGGCGAACAGCATATTTTAAGAGAAGTTCCAGTCTTCTGTAGTTGAGAGGGGCCACCTCTGCAGAACAATGCAAACTTGGAATAGGGCTGGTTTTAAAGGCTCCCAGTATCGTTCTGAGGGCCGAGTTCTGGATGACATTGATCATGTTAGATACATCTTTGATGGAGACATGTAGAAATGAAAATATTATTTTGTCCATCTTTTTTACGTAAATAGGTATACTTTGCAGATGTCGCTCCGGGTTACCATTTTCTAGATATCTGCGTTTAAATTGTTCATTGCACTCTTTTAAATTGTGCTTTTGAAATGTAACACTTTTCTTAAAGTAGATAGGCTATGATTAAAACAAATACATAAAGACGACTTTTGCATTAAATGTTAATACTTAATATTGTAAGTATTTAAATAATTAAAATAGTTTTGAATAATAATAATAATTTTAATACACTATAGCAGTGGCGGTTGGTCCATAAATGCACGTAGGCACGTACCCTACCTAAAATGAAATGAAAATTTGATGTCTGACACGAGTTACGACACGACGACAGTGTCTACACGACTGAGTTACACACGAATTTTTACACATCAAAGTGTGTGTATGATACTAAGAAATGTAAAATTTTTGGTTGCGACACATTTTCCTATTCCCATTCCGAAATTTGGTTATACGTGCCCCACCTGTTTTCTCCCCCACGAACCACCGCTGCACTATAGTAAAATAGTTTTTGACAGATTTTCACTTATGTCGAGAACAAAATGCCCAGACATACATTGTTTTCTAATGAAGAAATGCGAAATATGATAGGCATATACGCGCAGGAAAATTGTAATTGACGCCGGGCTCGCCAAAGAAAATTTTGGAAACGTATTCATGACGAAGACAGCCGGATTTTCTCAACGACAGACTGGGTGAAATAGGTTCTTTCCGTCTGAAACGAGATGTCACAGGTCGTCCGAAGACTCTAACCACCGACCAGGAAGAAGAAATTGTGAATCGTTTAACCAAGAACCCTGAAGTAAAGCACAAGACGCATATATATATATATATATATATATATATATATATATATATATATATATATATATATATATATATATATATATATATATATATATATATATATATCATGAAGGCTTCCCAGCATGATACCAACTCGCGCGGTCCTGAGCTTTCCTCTGCCATTCGGGTCCAATATACCTTACAAGGTATACCTATCAAGCGATATCCATTCCAGGATTGCCCTGGTTCATCTGTCGTCACGTCGCTTCGCTATATGGCCTGCTCATCTCCATTTCAGTTTCTTTACCTTTGCAATGATGTCACACACTTTCGTCTGTTTTCTGATCCATGTGCAGGTCTTCCGCGTTGTAATGCTAAGCATACGCGTTTCCATTCCCTTTTGTACTACCTGAAGTGTGATGTAAGTGTCCATGTTTCACTTCCATATAGCAAAACAGGCAGCACGCACTGATCAAAAACTTTTCTTCAACTTTCTCTTTAGACAAAATGGGAGTTTGTTCTTAAACAATATGTTGAGCCTGCCAAATACCTGCCAGCCATACTCAACGCGCCGTTCGACTTCCCGGGCAGTATTACCCTCCATTGAAATCATTTGCCATAGATATATGTAGTAGTCCACCACCTCTAAATCGCTTCCTAAAATAGTTATTGTTCTGTTTTCAGCAAATTTGTTGAACATAACCTGACCTTTTCAGGATTATTTTAAGGCCAAATGGTTCTCCCGCCCTTTGCAGTTCTTGTATGTGTTTTTGTAGTTCATCTGGGTTTTGTGACAGGAGAACGATATCATCTGCAAATCTAAGGTGGCTTAAGTATGCATCATTTATTCGATCCTGTTTCCAATCCAGCTTACGGTATACCTGTTCAAGACAGACTGAGAAAAGAACAGGGAATATTGTGACACCCTGCTGTACACCTCGTTCTATATTGAATTTAACTTCAAGATTATCCATATGAACTGTCGCTGTAGCTTCATCATACCTGGATATCAGTAGGTTTACATAGGCTCTGTCTATCCCTTGGTTAAACAATGCATCCATTATAGTTTGCTTTGATATTAAGTCAAATACATTTTCATAATCAATAAAAGCGAAGCACATGGCATGGTGTATTCATTATGTCTTTCTATGACTTGTTGGACAACCTGGATATTATCCATTGTACTGAATCCACTTCTGAATCCCACCTGCTCTCTTGGTTGTGAGTCATTCAGTGTTCTCAATATTCTTTTAGATATTATTGGTGAAAACCTTGTACAATACTGAGAGGCGGCTTACTGAGCCGTAGTTTTTCCAATTGTCTTGTGTTCCTTTTCTATGAAGTAGAATCGCTTCAGCTCTTTTCCATAGGTTGGGTATTTTTTATTCCCTGAAGCATTTTGAGTACAATTTTGCCAGTATTTTATGTAAAGTTCGCCCGCCAGCTTTCAACTTCTCAACTGTTACTCTCTCCTTTCCTGGAGCCTTTCCATTCTTCATCGCTTCTATAGCATTTGTCACTTGATCTAACAGGATATCCGGCATTTGCTCTTCCGTGGGTTTTGCTCTCTTTAACTGGTTCGGATCTTCATATAACTTGGAATAAAACCTCCTGTAACCTCTAACATTTTCGTACGTTCCCTGTACACTGTACCATCCTCACGCATTTAGGCATACATTTGTGTCCTTTTATTTCTCAGCTTGTGTTTTGCTTTGTTTATTACCTTCTAGTGTTCATTGCAATAGCTGTATATTATATGTATATATATATATATATATATATATATATATATATATATATATATATATATATATATATATATATATGTTAGTTCGTAGTGTATCGCGGATGAAATAATACATTAGACTATTAGTCCGGGAGTACATCCGATCGTTTGTGTCCCGTTTGTTGCGAACGTGCAGACGTTTCGCCAAGGTCACACTTGACATTCTCAATGCTTGTCTGAAGACTGAAAGTCAGTCAGAAGACAGATAGTTTAGTCTTCAGACGACAAGTGTGACCTTGGCGAAACGTCTGCACGTTCCCAACAAATAACATAACAAATAACAATAGCATAACAAATTTCGTTTCTTAGACAAAATAAAATGTAAATTCTTCGAAAAATTTATTTTCAAATTTTCATTTCCATTTGCAAAAATCATCACCATTTTTATAACAAAAATCATCACCATTTATAAATACTAACTTAATAAGCCAAATGACATGAAAATGTTATCAGATCTCAATGATGTAGTAGTAGTAGTATGACTAACCTATTTTAAAAAACAAATGGTTGTGTCGATACGTAAAACGCGCGAATTTTAGTCTTCCTACTTTTTAATCACAGTACATACCAGTTTTAAGGACGTGTGAATGATGGTGAACGCTAAACTGTAAAAATCTAAAAACACCAATAAAATCGAATGAATATTTCTTATAATCCACTAAATTCCATGAATCAAACAACATACATTCTGGAGGTTTTAGCGCGTTAATGTAACTTTTAGCGAGCGCGATGTTTTTATTTACATAATTATTACCTTGTAAACAGAATATTTCTCAATGACCCTCACTTAATTTAGCTAAATAAAAGTAAAACGACACAAACCAGCAAGTATTAATCATTAGGCATTCGCAATATTGATACAGTATCATTTATTTTTCCTTAGTTTCAAAGCAAAAACCAGTTTTGATGTAGTACAAGTGCATGATCTTTGTAAATAATTAGCGTATATCAATGTTAGGTCAGTCAGTAGCGTAGGACACTAGCAAAAACAAATACGCTATCATTCAACATTTATAGGTTTTAAATGAATAATGTTCATATATATATATATATATATATATATATATATATATATATATATATATATATATATATATATATATATATATATATATATATATATATATATATATATATATATATATATATATATATATATATATATATATATATATATATATATATATATATATATATATATATATACGGGGTTTCTCATGGTAGCGGTTCGTTAGAAGTTTGCATGGTTAGAAAAAACTTAGAATTCTGAACTTTTGGACTGTAGTGTTATTTAAAATTCTCTTTCATTTTAAAATATTTTCAAGGTCATAGCATTTCTGGTTTTCCAGGATGTCGTCAGTAAGTTCCTTATTTTAAATGGAACACCCACTATATTATTATATTGTTTCATTTTTGGATTCCTGAGAAAATGTCATGATGAGTTTCATCAGGTTTCCCTATATCTATTTTGATTTGTTTCTTAAATATCTTGATTCTTTTGAAAATTTTGAAAGATATAACCACATATTCAACACTGTTCCTTTTAGGCATTTCGACTGGTGCTAAGCGATTCTTTCGAAATCCACATCGATAATTAATTGATCGCATAAAGACTGTCCACAATTTGATGACCAATTACATTATTTTCAAAGTTAAAAAGTTCGTTCTTTCAAATGTGACACTGTATATTATTGGATGGTTGGATGCAGAATTTGATTCTGCATCGATTCGCTTTAACTTTCCTTATACTTATTTCCAACAGTTCAGTGATCAAGATCATTGGGAATTTATTAGTACAATAAAAATAAATAAATACATTTATCTATCAGTACAATAAAAACTATAACTCAGATTTAATTATACATTTAATTCGGTTTCGATCTCACTGTCACTTTGATTTACATTAATAATAAGTGATTCTGTATTATTAGTAAATGATACATAGGAATCTTCTATTTTTATAACATGGTTAATCAAATTTATCCAACTTTCTTTGGGAACACTATCACAATCTTTCTAATTAATGTTGCAGCACTTGCACTTAGAGTCGGATAAGTGTTTTCTGCTCTAGCACTGGATTTTACCTGATTTGACTGACCACAATTGGATTAAAAATATACTAATGTGGGGGAAGACGTAAAACTGTATGTCCCATATCGGCAGCAATGATTAAATGTCTTTAATATTTCTAGATCACATTTTTATATGTATTTTCGGGGTATATATCGTTTTTTAACATTTAGTTCTTATTGAGTGTTGATTGTATTAGAAACTTTACAATTGAGTGTTAATTGTATTAGGAACTTTATTTATTTGGCGGTTATGATAACTCGCATTGTGTATTACAATTACGCTTTCCTTAGGTACCTTGGGCAAAAGGCTATTTATAAACCTATCTTCAGAAAGTTCTGCTGTGGTGTCATCATGGTAGTCCAAAGGTGAATGTTTAATATTTTTAGAGGACAACCGTAAACAATTTGGAGTCCATCCATCCTCGGAACCAGCATGTAAAATTGTAATTCTTTTTTCCTTGTTCACTGGGGCGTTGGGTTGGCATTTTCTTGATGTATCTACCCATCCTTTTGCTGGCGTCTGATGTATATCGAACCATGTTTTATCAAGGTAGATAATGAGACGATTTTCTAGACTGTATTTTTTTTATAGAGTTTAACTAGTCAAACCGCCATCATTGCAACGTTGTGATTCCATTAATATTTGTCTTTTATTAATGGTCCAATATGCAAAACCCATTTGAGATAATATTCTCCGGAGGCTAGTTCTGCTGCAAAGAATGTTGGTTTCATCTTTCCTGAGTCACTGTTGCGATGAATGCAATGTAGGCACAGTTTGCTTTTCATACATAGCATACATTTTGGTTCGAATTAAGCCTGTCGCTTTCATTTACACATTTGCTTTTACCAGAATCACAACGGACTTTTTTGGCTTTAATTGGCTTCGTCATAATATCTTTAATTGTAGACAACGGAGTTTTCGTTAATGAAGACGTTTCTGCTGCGGCTGCATTTACATTAAGCCCCCTATTCAATAAAGAAACATACACATTTTTAATAATTTGCTTAGCATTACCGGAGGCACAACGATCATTATCTTGCCGAGAACGCCACATTTTTAGCACGTTTGGAATAACAAAAAATACGATCGAAATTATAGAATTGCACTGTTTAAATTAAAATTAATTGTATCTTTTTACCTGTTATTTTATTCGGTCCGACTCTGTTTACGTTTCTTGCAACTTTGCCGGATTTCGTTACGGCAGGGGTTGTTAAGAGTTTATTGCAGCCAATCAGTCATCGGTATATCTTGAAACGCACTAGTGCATTAGTGGTTTCTGGGCTAAACGCATCGTTGATATCGCGAGCTGTTTCAGCAGCTTTTCGGTCTAGTTTGAACTAGAACAAGAAAATTGTGCGACTTTGCTTTTTCTCCATGTTGCATTTAACGCTCTGAAAAAATTGCCCAAAATTATTATAGAACAAAGCTAATACCACAGTTAAAGCAATTTATTTGAAAATACAGCATTGAAATTTAAAATGACAAAATCACTAAAAATTATCTTAAACAATTCTAATCAAATAATTAAATTGACTTCAAGTCTCGATTTCAAAATACAAAACAAAACACGCACGGACTTAGATTAGCGTCGTATTAAAGGACATTGAATTATTCACATAAAAAGATACTTATTTGTTAATAAAAATAACAAAAACCATCATCACTTCCGTATTCTCTTTACCTGAGGATCGACCTTCGTTTTAATTCACGAGCAGCACCGAAGGTTTTCATCTGATATGCACACGCTACAATGAGAATTAAACCGTCTAGATTTCCGTAAAAGATACCCGCGTTTAATTATATAACGTTATGTAACGAAACATTTGCTAATTCGTTGCTTTTGTTAAATTAATACGATTCTTGAATATTATTTTTCTATTTAATTACTTCATTTTGAATGTGCGCTGTCTCTTATAGGTGTTTACTCACCGTTGAAAAATACAGAAGCCGGTGTAACATGCGTTGTATAATTAGAATTTTTTTGTGGTGATATAAAACAAATACACTAGTTTACTACTTAATGTATTGTAAAAAATAATAATATACATTTATGTCAAACAAGCCGTTTCCATGTTATCGTGCCTTGAAGATTGATCTGTTTTTACTTTTTAAATTTAAAATTTTGTAACTAATGAACGAATCAATATTTGAAAAAGTACAATATACCTATTCTTAAAGGAAATTTAGTGCGCTACAAATCTTAAAATTTTTTGTTAAATTTATTCCTCCCAAAGTTATTTAAGGTTAAAGTTATTTTATTGATGAAGATATACACTTCAATAACTTTGGAAGGAGTGAATTTAACGAAAAATATTAAGACGTCTTTTTTGTAGCGCATTCAATTTCCTTTAAGAATATGTACTGTATTTTTTTTCAAATATTGATTAGTTCATTAGTTACAAAATTTCAAATTTCGAAAGTAAAATTGTAAAAACAGATCAATGTTCAATGCACGATTACATGGAAACGGCTTGTTTCACGTAAATTTATAACGAGACCTTTTTTTGTAGAGAATTCAATTCCTTTTAACAATATATATTGCTCAAATTTTTCAAATTGATGCTTTAGGAGTTTTGGACGAAAGATGCGATAGCTATTAAAAAACTGAAAGTTGCGATGGTACACTTCTTAGCATAAGTATTAATGGGCTCTAATTTTCACAATTTTTTTTTGTCATCACATAAAATATTTTCGGTATATATAGATAATTAAAATACTAATAAAATAATACCTGACCTTATTATTTTGTGGTGCTGTTCGATTATTCAGCCTCTGGGCTGTCCACTTACAAAAATGGTCGTTTACTAATCTGTTCTGTGTCCAGAACGCGGAAATCCTAAAAGGTCTGGAGTCTGCATTGACCGGGTTCTACAATGAGCGCTCGAGCGTGAGATGTTCGACTCCCTCGGCTTTTGTCCCGGAGAATAACGGTATATCATCATCATCATCATCAGCCCGTATCGATCTACTGCAGGATGAAGGCCTGTTCAGCATGCTTCCAACTTTCACGGTCCTGGGCTTTCCTCTGCCTCTCGGGTCCAATATACTTAACGATGTCATCAATCCATCGTGCTTTCGGTCTTCTTCGCGGACGTTTGCGATCAAGCGGTATCCACTCCAGGATTGCCTTGGTCCATCTATCGTCCCATCGCCTCGCTATATGGTCTGCCTATCTCCAGTTCAATTGCTTAACTCTTCCAATGATGTCACAGATTTTTGTTTGTTCCCTGATCCATGAGCAGGACTTTCTGTCTCGTCTTGTAATGCCAAGCATACATCTTTCCATTCCCCTCTGTGCCACCCGAAGTTTTTGAATTGATTGCGATGTGAGTATCCAGGTTTCACTTCCGTATGTCATAACGGGTAGAACGCACTGATCGAAGACTTTTCTTTTCAGGCAAAGTGGGAGTCTGCTCTTAAACACTATGTTGAGCCTACCAAATGCCTGCCAGCCACATTTAACACGCCGTTCCACCTCCCGGGCGGTATTCCCCTCCATTGAAATCCTCTGCCCAAGATATATAAAGCTGTCACAATCTACAAATCCCTTCCTAAAACTGAAATTCTTCTGTCCTGAGCGAAGTTATTGAACATAACCTGACTCTTTTTCAGGTTTATTTTCAAGCCAAATGGTTCGCCAGCCCTTTGCAGTTCTTGTATGCGTTTTTGCAGCGCCTCTGGGTCTTGTGAAATGAGAATAATATCATCTGCAAATCTAAGATGGTTTAAGTTTGCACCATTGATCTTTACACCATCCTGTTCCCAACAGTTTACGGAATACTTCTTCAAGGCCAGCCGAGAAAAGAATAGGCGGTATTACGTCACCCTGCCGTACACCTCGTTCTACATTAATTCCCACTTCAAAATCATAAAGGTGAATTGTGGCTGTAGCTCCATCATATATCGATTCTAATAGGTTTACATAGGCTCTCTCCACACCTTGGCTAAGCAGAGCATCCATTATCGCATGCTTTGAGATGGAATCAAATGCTTTTTCGTAGTCGATAAAAGCCAAGCACAGTAGCATGGTGTATTCGTTGTGCCTTTCTATGACCTGCTGTACAACCTGGATGTGATCCACTGTACTGAATCCATTTCTGAATCCTGCTTGTTCTCTTGGTTGTGCGTCATTCAGTTTTTTTAGTATTCTTTTAGAAATTATGTTAGTGAAATATATATAATAGTGGCTGATAATTTGTAAACACTACAATATCATCATTCAGCCATTGTCTATCCACTGCAGGATGAGAGCCTCCCCAGCATGCTTGCAACTCGCGCGGTCCTGAGTTTTTCTCTGCCATTCGGGTCCAATATAGTTGATGATGTCATCCGTCCATCGTGTTTTCGGTCTTCTTCGTGAACGATTATGATCAAGTGGATCAAGTGGATTGTTTTAGTCCATCTGACCTCACATCGTCTCGCTATACAGAGGAGGCCTTTATCCTACAGTGGATCGACAATGGCTGAATGATGATGATGATGATGATGTATAAAGAGATGGGGGAATTGCTGGGAAAAGCCTATAGAATTACAAGGAGATTATGTTGAGAAATATAAGTGAATTTGACAGAAAAATACTGTTTTCTGCGTACGGTTGAAAACTGTTCAAACTAACCCCGTACACCAAACGTAAATCTACAGAATGGTTACTCGAAATCGAGCGGTTCAACAAGAGTCAATCACTGAAGCGAATTGGAACTCATAAACGTGAATACTTTTTTATGGTTAAGAAGATCCCATATAGTATTGTCTGAATGATTGTGGCGTGTTCATAGATATTTTTCTTTTTTTGGGTTTTCGTTAGGTAAATTTATCTCCGGTTGAGTTTTTTGTTTTTTACTCAGTGATTCCTTAGTGATTACTTATTTACGTCAGAACAGATATTTTTGATATTTTTTTGAGTTTTAGATTGTGGCGAAAACCTCAAAAAAAAGAATTAAATTTTGTTTGTTAGGCAAATTTATTACAGAAAAAGAATCACTGAGAAATTTCTCTCTGTTTGATTTTTTGTTTTTTACCCAGTGATTCTTTATTTGCATAAGAAAATATATTTTTGAGTTTTAGATCGTGGCGAAAAATCCAAAAAAAGAAAAAAAAATCCATTTAGTAATCGAGATCGAGAACTTTTTGTATTGTTTTGGTAAAATTCAAACCCGAACATTATCTGGTACCATTCTGCTTCGATATTTATTACGAATGTTTTTTTTTCTGGCGTTCTTGAACCAGCATTGAGCAACATAACGCAATATCCACTCGCCTTTTACTTTATTTCAGCTATCAAACGTTTTCCTAGCCATCAACGACAAGCCAATAGTACCCTGAATGTACCTATTAATTAATTATATTGTACTAATTGACATGGAGAGGTTTCTATAATGTAAACCTTGAGATGTTTGTTGGTTAGGATTGAGGAATGTTAGGCTGCCGTTGTTAATTTGTTAAATAAATGATAAAATAATATTTTGGTATTGGAGAGGTTTGGTGATGCCTCGTAAATACGTTAGTGCATTAAGCGCTCGTAATTATCGCAATTATAGTGACGATGACCGGAAAAAAGCACTAGAAGATATTAAAAAGCTCATGTCTCAAGCCATAGCAAGTAAAAAGTGAAAAATACCTCGTGACATTATTCAAAATAGATTAATTGACACACACAATAAAAAAGTCGGTGGTCCTCTTGCATTAAATCCCAAAGAAGAAACTTTGATTCCGGACAGTTTATATCAAGTTACAATATGGGGCTTCCCTACTAAACCTCGAGATTTAGGTAAAATAATACAAAAATATCTGGATCAATAAGGTAGGACTATTAAAAAATTCAAAAGAAATACTAGGACCCGATTATATCATGAATTTCATACGTCGGAATAATCTCTCTACCAGAACAGCATCTAACAATAAAAGAACTAGAGCTTCTGTTGGCCGTCCGCAAACAACAGAGTTTTTTGAAAACATTAAACCCCATCTCTTTATGACCCTGGAAGTAGAAAAGTCTTGATACTTCGAGGTACCAAAAGGGTTGAAAGTGTGCAGGAACAGCTATTAGCATCATGGTTTGTGGAAATGCTAACGGCGACCTCCTTCCACCAATGGTTGTCTACAAAATCATGAATTTATATGATAATTGGGCTTCCTGGGGGACTTACAGGAACAATCTATGCAAACAGTCCAAGAGGGTGGTTCGACACGAATTTATTTCAGAAGTGGTTTTTTCATTGTTTAGTTCCACATATTAAAAAAAAATAATCTGACAGGCAGTACCACAATTGTAATTGGCGATAATTTAGCATCTCGTTTTTCTGCAGTTGTAATAAAAGCCTCGTTAGAAAATAATTTTTTTTTGCTTTTAAGACTCCATTGCCACCCAATGCTATATATTTAATGCAATCACTGGATGTGACATTTTTTGCATCGATGAAATTGAAATTCTAGACACGAATTCTAGATTCTAAAGAATCACGTCTAAAAGGGTCCATCCCAAAATAACATTTGCCAAGACTTCTTCATCGTTTACGGTCTGGCCTAGAGAACAAGTCGAAGGAGAGTTTGATTTCAGGTTTCAAAGCAACAGGCCTTCGCCCGTTCTCGCCAGATGAAGTTCTAAAAAAACTTCCTGATTTTTGTAAAGTCGTTGAAGAAAATGGACTAAGTAATACAGTAAGCATTTCCTCGTCTCCCGCACGTGTTTTGGATTCGACTCTCATTGATCTCTTACGAGAAAATCGAGGTGTGGCGAATGAACGAAGTCGTAGGCGTGGTAAAAAATTAGGCCAGGTCAAGTGATGTACTGTCAGTGTGATGACGCAGTTAGTTGAGTCTCAACCTAAACCTTCTCAATCAAAGAAGACAAACTCTATTTGTAAAACAAAATGGAGCCCGTATAAGGGAATAGACTGGTTACAGTGAATCGCATGCAAGCAATGGGTTTGTGGTATCTGTCATAGAGTAAAGATCCATATGTTGTATGTGCATTTTGTGAAGATGATTAATTTTTTGTTTGTTACTTTTAAGACTTGTAATAGAGATATGTATACTACTTAATATTGTTTACTTTCATACCCATTATTGTAAGTTACTTAGTCACAGTTAATTATAAAAGTGCATTTGTTTTTGCATAACACCCCAAACCCAGGGTAACTTTGGCATGGTTGTCTTAGTGATTTTATAATTTTAATATCAATAGTGCATATTTTTTGTTAGAAGAATTAAATCAAAAGAGTAGCAAGTGGCATGTGAACATTAAATAAAAAGTATATTTATTAATAATTGTTTCAAAAAGTTTGAAAAACATTAAAATCTGCCAATGTAAACCCAGTTTACGGTACCTTCCAAAACGCCGATGATGTTTAAACAATTTCGAGTTAGCGTCATATTTTTTTCGTGTGGTAAACATGTCTAGTTTCGAACCAAATAAAGAGCATTTGCGGCACGTACTGCTTTTCTTGTTGAATCAAAACAAAAAGGCGGCTGAAAGTGACAGTTACGGTGACAATGGCCCAACGCCAGACGCTTGTGGGCATTGTTTAGACGATTCAGACAGGATAACCATCAAGATTCGGTCCAGCCATCGGTAGGACCGAATCACCTTGGAAAAAACAATGCTGTACATTTGGTGTTGAAGCAATATTCTCCGTATTCGCCCGATTTATCTACGTGTGACTATTTGCTGTTTCCGAAACTCAAATTGGCCATGAATGGAATGTTTTATTGCCGCGATTTCGAAAAATGACATAAATAATGTATGCTAGGGGTGTATTGATGCTGAAGGGATGTATTTTGAATAAGAATAAATAATTTTGGCAAAATAACTAATTGTTTTGTTTAAGTTCCGTTATTTTGTTCAACATACTGTGTATTAAGATATTGTTTCTTCAAGATATCCTCTTGTTAACTTGCCTCTTTCCTATAAAATTGACGGTGTCCAGCATTTTGACGCATATACCATAAAATACGTTAAAAATTAAAGATATTATTTTTTTTTTCTTAGTTTAATTCAAGATGAGTAAAAATTCATTTTACTACTGTTTTCCTATCAGTATTTTATTTTGAAAAGTTTCGAAATAATTTTGCCCCAATTCTGCCCAGTTTAGCATAGTTTGTATTTGAAAAAGGCACTGTGTGTCGAACAATTGTCATACACATAATTTTAAATATGGTGGACATTTTTAGATATTAATCTTTGCTTATTTATTTAAAATGAATTTCCATCAAGTATCGGCTACCTCAGTTAAAATTATTAAAAAATAGTTGTTGAAGCGTGTCTAACACTTTAACATCGAATATAGTAGCACACATTTACGTGTGCTGGGATTTTTGCACTTGAGACAAATTGGTTATAGATCCCCATACAAAATACTGTCATTAGATATTATAAACCTTAATCGTTTGCCTTATTTTCCGGATCTGGCTCCCTGTGACTAGTTCATGTTCTCGTTACGAATAAAAATCGTTTTTCAATAACTCTTGAACAACCTCTCTGTATTAAACATTTCCTCAATAACTTTTTTGAAATATTTGTGTATAATATAATAGAAAGCAGAAATAACAATATCGTTATATAAGTCTCATCGAAAACGTTTAGATTGTTCGATTTCTTCGTTCGTTAACGTTACAACCGGGTGTTCTTCCTCGTCTATGCAGCTGCAAAAGATCGACATGCCGACCAGGGGAATGCAATTAGAACGATCTTGCAAAACCGTTGTTAAGTTACTTCACGCTAATCTCGTTATGTAACCGAACAACTCGCGGTTATGTCTCTAATTACTATTATTATCATTATTATTACCGTTGTATGGGGGACTCGGAGCCCTACATTTTCCGTCTTACTTCATTATATGTGTTAAAATTTTGTTATGTGGTTTTTTTCGGTAGAAAATATATGTGCGAGTTCTACATATGCGACCTCGTTGGAATATTTTCTGAAATAAATAATTATATATATATATATATATATATATATATATATATATATATATATATATATATATATATATATATATATATATATATATATATATATATATATATGTAAAGATATATTTACAATAATTAGATTTATTGTAGACTAGTACAAATAAAAGGAATAAAACAATTTTATACTTTGTTATCTATCACTTTTATTTTTAAATTTGTGTGACTATAGTTTCGTAAAAATTTTACATTCTCAATTCGATTCGATTTTACATTCTCAAATACTGCTTTAAAACTAAAAGGGTTTTGGTTTTAAAGTAGTGTTTTAAAAAATGAACTATCACAAAGTAACGTACAAATCAATCAATAATTAGTACAAATAAATTGTATTTAAAGGGATAATACTTCTTTTATTTTAATATTTTCTTTGTATTCCATTGTATTCTCCTTGCTTTTCCTTTACGTGCCATCACTATGGTTTCAGACCTTCTATTATAGAAATAGAATAGAATAGAAGAATATATTTTTCCTTTTAATAACATTTTATCTATGGCCGTCTTTCCTGAAATGTATAAAAAAACATTTAAAAAGATAGTTTTTTAAAAAATTTATCTTAAATAAACCTAGAGTTAATATATATATATATATATATATATATATATATATATATATATATATATATATATATATATATATATATATATATATATATATATAGCTTTGCAAAACTATAAGAAAACGTATTCGAGAGGAAATGCGCCAATTCAATATGCAGCTTGTGCAAAAAAACTCTGGAAGAAATCACGAATGTTTTCCTTAATGCGTGAAGATGGTACAATATGCAGGGAACAGATGGAAATATTAGGTTGTCCGAAGATTTTATTCAAAGTTATATGAGGACCAGAAAAAAGCAAGAACAGCAATGCCCACTGAAGAACAAGTGCCGGATATCCTGGTAGAAGAAGTGACAGAGGCTATAGACTCGATGAAAAATGGCAAGGCTCCAGAAAAGGATAGTATAACTGTGGACATCTTAAAAGCTGGTGGTCGGACTTTACATAAAACACCAGCAAAATTATACTCAAAATGTCTCAAACAACAAGAAGTACCCAGCTTATGGAAAAATGCAGAAGTGATTATTTTACATAAGAAAGGAGCACGGGAAGATTTTAAAAAACCACCGTCCAATAAGCCTCCTATCAGTGGTGTACAAAGTTTTCACCAACATAATATCCAAAAGAATACTAAGAAAACTTAATGACGCACAACCAAGGGAGCAAGCATGATTCAGAAGTGGATTCAGTACAATGGATCACATCCAGGTCCTACAGCAGGTCACAGAAAGGCACAACGAATACACTATGCCACTGTGCTTGGCTTTTATCGATTATGAAAAGGCATTTGACTCAATCTCAAAGCGGGCCATAATGGATGTATTAAGTAAGGCTTAATCAAGGTGTAGAGAAAGCCTATGTAAATCTACTAGGATCGATATATGATGAAGCTACAGCGACAGTCCACCTTGACGATCCTTGAGGTTGGAATAAATGTAGAGCGAGGCGTACGGCGGGGTGACGTAATATCACCTCTTCTTTTCTTAGCCTGCCTGGAAGAAGTGTTCCGTAATCTGGATTGCGAACAGGGTGGAATAAGAATTAATGGTGCAGACTTAAATCATCTTAGATTCGCAGATGATATCGTTCTTCTTTCACAAGACCCAGAGGAGCTGCAAAAACACGTACAAGAGCTGCAAAGGGCCGGGGAACCATTTAGCTTAAAAATAAACCAGAAGAAGAGTCATGGGAGGTCATGTTCAATAAATTGACAAAAGGATTTCTATTTTAGGAACGGATTTGGAAGTTGTGGATCACTATATATATATATATATATATATATATATATATATATATATATATATATATATATATATATATATATATATATATATCTTGGGCAGAGGGTTTCAATGGAAGGGGATACCGTCCGGGAGATGGGACGATGCGTTAAATGTGGCTGGCAGGTATTTGGCAGGTTCAACATAGTGTTTAAGAGCAAACTACCACTTTACCTGAAAAGAAAAGTCTGTGATCAGTGTGTTCTGCCTGTTATGACATACGGAAGTGAGACCTGAACACTCACATCACAGTCAGTTCAAAAACTTCGAGTAGCACAGAGGGGAATGGAAAGATGTATGCTTGGCATTACTAGACGGGATAGAAAGACCTGCACATGAATCAGAGAACAAACGAAAGTGCGTGACATCATTGGAAGAATAAAGCAATTGAAATGGAGGTGGGCAGGCCATGAGCGAGGCGATGGGACGAAAGATGGACCAGGGCGGTCCTGGACTGGATACCGCTTGATCGCAAACGTCCACGGAGAAGACCGAAAACACGATGGACTGATGCCATTATTAAGTATATTGGACCCGAATGGCAGAGGAGAGCTCAGAATCGCGAGAGTTGGAAGCACGCTGAAGAGGACTTCATCCTGCAGTGGATTGATACATGATGGACTGCAGTGATGATGATTGTGATAATATATATATATATATATATATATATATATATATTTGAAAAACAGAAATTTTTCATCCGTACTTCCACGTACCTCTGCTCGTCTCAAATCAGTCGCCGTCACCATTCCGAGACAAGTACCTCCCAGGACCGGTTTCTGGCCTCACAGCCGTCATCAGCTGGGCTCGAGCTCAACGCAGTGAATGTTCATCAGCTGGGCTCGAGCTCAACGCAGTGGGACAGCTGAAATGAAACGAACAGAGCAAGACCAAGTCAACTGGTCATATATATATATATATATATATATATATATATATATATATATATATATATATATATATATATATATATATATAATGTTTTTTTTTTGGATACTATACCTCGTATTTTCTACAGATTTGTTTTATTTTTCGTATTTGAATAAAATATTTTCACACAATTCCTTCCCAATAAGCAAATTTGACTTTATCCCCATAATCCTAACTAATTTTGCGACAACGGCGGACGATGAAAGACGGAATGGAAATGGAAATATCCAGACGACTGTAGTCGAGTCGATTCTATCGCGGAACGATTCTTTTCTCTTTAGATAATGAAAAATAATAAGGGAACATTCGGCACGAAATAAAACTCCAGACCATCGGCAGGATATTGCTTCAAGAGAATTCCTTTTTGTTCTTAATTAAATTTCGGACGACTGCGATAACTTTTCTCTGTTGGGGAAGTTTTCTTCCAGTTAGGGACGAATGTAGTATTGGCCTGAAAGAAAATATAAATGAGTGAAAACCATAATATATTCGTTTACGTACACACACTGTACAGGATGTTTGGTGCATCGTTTGCAAAATTAAAATGGCCGAGAGGAAGGTCTTTTGCTAACTCCTCAGCCTCATAAAGCATTATTGCTTGAAAGAGGATAAACCAGAGATTTATTTGAAAGAATTCGAAGATCATGATCGTTTTTAGTTTATTTTAATATGCAATTCAACATTGTGCTTTACATTTGTTTTTACTTCTTCCAAAAACTTTGTGAGTCTATAAATAAAAGTTGATGTCGCTTGCACCTAATTTTGATTTTTATTAAACCCTACAACATTACACATTAAAATAAAAAATAATTTGGAGGATATATCAATAACCTTTTTTTTTAATTCAAGCTTCAATACTGACTTGTGGAATTTGTCAAAAAAATAATTAAATAATTAACATAAAAAAACTTATGGGCCCAATGATGCTTTATGGAGGCTGAGGAGATAGTAAAAGACCTCTCCTATCGGTCATTTTAATTTGTCAAACGATGCACCAAACACAGTGTAATCCGATAAATGTTTGTTCGGCATTTTGTAGTGGTGGTTTCTGGTAATACGGCTGTATCTTATTAAAACACTAAAATATATAAAATTACATGTTCCATATTTCTTACGTAACTTCCCGATGAACGTTCGCATATATTTCACGATCTTTTTCCGCGAACCGTGTCATTACTGCCTTAATTTTGTTTATCGTGCAGACGGAAAGCACCCAGACGGCATCCGTAATGAGTTCACTTGCGTAACACAATGGTAAAAAATGGAGCTACTTGTCAGATCAGATACAATATCCGACGGGCTTGGACAATAACCCAAAGAATTCTTAACTTTAATAAATTCAAGGCAATATATTTCAGTATTTGATTACTACACACCACCAGGTATGTAAATATGAAACCGGAATTTTAATATTGAAAATTCACGTTTATTATATAAAAGTGATAAAAAATATTTTATGCGAAGTATTGTCCATCTCTAGCCCAAACATTCTTCCGGCCTGTTTGACAATTTGTGGCTCCTCCGCCAAAAATTCTCATCGATGCAAATAAGTAGTAATCGGACGGAGCCAAGTCTGGAGAGTAAGCCGCATGCGAAATTATTAGTAAACGCCTCAGTCGTTTCCTTGACCAGTTTTGCTGTGTGTGATGGTGCATTATCATAAAGCAAAATCACTTAGAGTTGCTTTTCTTGATATTCTGGTCGGTTTTCGTTAGTTTTTCCTGGTTTTAGCAGCTCATAATAGGTCACACCCTTCCGATCCCACTAAACGCAGAGCATTGTCTTCCGCCTATAGCGATTTGACCTTGGAGTCGATGTCGATGCCTGGAGTTACCCATGATCTTTTGCGCTTAAGATTCTCAAAATATATTCACTTTTTATCGCCAACCACGTTTCGATAGAGAAATGACTTTCTTTTGTACCTGGCGAGCAGCATTTCGCAAGTGCGGTTTCGATTTTCCTGCTGTCTCTCATTCAGTTCATGTGGAGCCCATTTTCCCATCTTCTGAATCTTTCCCGTTGCTTCCAAACGTATATAGACGGCTTTTCGAGTCACATTTAATTGACCCGCGAGTTGTTGTTGCATTTGAGCGTCATCATCATCCAACAATTCGTTGTCTTCAAACTTTTTCGGTGGTCTTCCACGTTCTTCGTTTCTCACATCAAAATTACTTTTGACTATTTTAAACTACTGAAATCACCATAATTTATTAACAGCATGCTTACCGTAAGCTTCAACAAGTATTGGATTCTGCTGCAGTTTTCTTCAAATAGTAATAGAAAATCAATGCTGCCCGCAAATCGTAGTTTCCAGGCACAAAATTCGATATGCTCAACTTTATTACAAAGTATGCTCTTGTATGAAATTTGTATTGTTGTGAGTTGAAAATCTTTGTTAAATGTCAACAGGGAAATGGCGCCAATGACGCAGTTTAACGGTAACTACATTGACAGCTAGGGCCATCTATGGGCAAATTCCGCTTTCACATTGACAGACCTAGTGTTTTGGAAGAATAGGCGATAAGCTCTTCCGATACCCTCTTGATAGCTGCTTTACGGAGAGTACCACTCATCCTATTTACCAGATCTGGCCTCTCAGGAGATGAGGAGATGATTTAATCTCAGATTAAATCATCTCCTGATGATGTTAACATGGTTAGCGAAACGTGCGTCGAGCAGTTCAAAAAAAAAGTTATTTCGTGTTTAGTGGTAAATCTCTTCAAGTTTAGTGTTTTACACCAAAGGTTCCAATAGATGAAATTAATTAAAAAAGTACTTGTTTCTGTGTTAAGCTGGAAATTTTTCAGACTACCCCCGTATATTCAGTGAATCGATAAAGAAACGCTTCGATCGGAAATTCATTTCTTGTTTGGTCAACCACACGTTTATCGATGCGATTTCGACTTCGTCCTTGGAAAAAATCGGCAAGTTTCCTTCAGTTTCAGCATCATCATCATCATCAAGTTTCTATATTCATTTCTGGATGTATATCTCTACTTGGTGCCTTCGTGTCACTTGATGCACGGCCGTTTTCATCTACCGAGTTTCGGTCGTTTTCTCTATGTCGTTACTCCACCAAGCTCAGGATCTTCCAGGATTTTATGGTTCTGTCTTACGTCGTCATTCTGTCACCATATTTCAATTTAGGGAATAAAAACTAACCGCTGAAGGCAAAATCTACGGAATAGAGAGGCTATTTAAACATTTGGAATTGAATGTTGTGAATGGTAACCATTGAAAGCATTCCCAGTTCTTGTTTATGATTTTTCAGCGGAAAATCTGAGTTGAAATTTTGAGCCACGTTCTGGACGAGCGGACGAAGCGGATAAAGAGACCACCCGCATAAATTTTTACAACTTTATTGCGATATTATGGTCCATCCACCATATTGATCCACTGCCGTTTATTTAGATCGCTTCAAAACAGCATAGATAGTAAAAACTTTGCTTCCTTGGAAGACTTGAAAAATTTAGAAACCTCGGAACTTATATGAGCGCGGGATTATGCAGCTACCAGAGAGATGGAGATGCAGAGAGAGCTGCAGCTACCAGAGAGAAAGATCATCGAACGAAACTGCAGGCACTATATTGATTAAGTAATTTTTAGTAAATCAATTTTCCTTAAAAAAAATCAAATCAGAACATTAGCATCAACCTTATCTTTTCTAACTGTCTTCCGATCGTTGAAACCATATTTTAATTCCACATTTTCGAGCCACATAAAGACTAAAAAGGATAAGAGATGGATGGTAAAGAGCGAAATTTAATAGAGAGTCCGAAACTATGTTTTAAGCGTCCTGGAACAACGCCGGCCGTATTTTCAGTCGAATAATAAAGGTGAAACGTCGGGTAAAATGGGAAAAATACCACTATAGATTGATGGTTAGCATTTTACTAATTCAATTTAACATTGCTGGGCTTAGATCTGGCTATTAAACCGTTATAAATCAAGTGGACTATTCGGAAACCGCGTTGTGTTTTATCTAGTTGTTGATCTGTAAACTTTTATATATATATATATATATATATATATATATATATATATATATATATATATATATATATATATATATATATATATATATATGTATATATATATATATATATATATATATATATATATATATATATATATATATATATATATATATGTATATATATATATATATATATATATATATATATATATATATATATATATATATATATATATATATATATATATGGATGGTACATAATGTTTCTAAATCATTCCGGGTGTCGATCTGTAGATTCTGTGAAAAGTCACGACGTTTCGCCAAAATCTCATTTGGCATTTTGGTACCATGGAACACACAAGCCAGAGCTGATCTGGGAAGGGCACAAATGGGTCCCACAGAGATTGAGGATAGAAGAACGTACAGAAACAAAATACATATGTCGAACGTTGCATCAGAGAGCGAAGTTTCGAGGAGATATGGGACAAAATGGACGGAGGAGAGAAAGAGAATCCACGGAGAAAGGATGAGAGAGGTTGTAGAGGATCAAAAAGAACACTCGAAAATGAGTCAGAATGCTTTGCGTGATCCAACCGGGTCTATACGCACCTAATAATAATAATAATAATAATAATAATAATTATATATATATATATATATATATATATATATATATATATATATATATATATATATATATATATATATATATATATATATATATATATATATATATATATAAATCATCATCATCATCATCATCATCAGCCCATATCGATCCACTGCAGGATGAAGGCCTCTTCAGCATGCTTCCAACCTTCACGGTCCTGGGCTTTCCTCTGCCACTCGGGTCCAATATACTTAACGATGTCATCAATCCATCGTGCTTTCGGTCTTCTTCGCGGACGTTTGCGATCAAGCGGTATCCACTCCAGGATTGCCTTGGTCCATCTGTCGTCCCATCGCCTCGCTATATGGCCTGCCCATCTCCATTTCAATTGTTTTACTCTTCCAATGATGTCACAGACTTTTGTTTGTTCCCTGATCCATGCGCAGGACTTTCTGTCTCGTCTTGTAATGCCAAGCATACATCTTTCCATTCCCCTCTGTGCTACCCGAAGTTTTTGAATTGATTGCGATGTGAGTGTCCAGGTTTCACTTCCGTATGTCATAACGGGTAGAGCGCACTGATCGAATACTTTTCTTTTCAGGCAAAGTGGGAGTCTGCTCTTAAACACTATGTTGAGCCTACCAAATGCCTGCCAGCCACATTTAACACGCCGTTCCACCTCCCGGGCGGTATTCCCCTCCATTGAAATCCTCTGCCCAAGATATATAAAGCTGTCCACAACCTCTAAATCCCTTCCTAAAACTGAAATTCTTCTGTCCTGAGCGAAGTTATTGAACATAATCTGACTCTTTTTCAGGTTTATTTTCAAGCCAAATGGTTCGCCAGCCCTTTGCAGTTCTTGTATGTGTCTTTGCGGCTCCTCTGGGTCTTGTGAAATGAGAATAATATCATTTGCAAATCTAAGATGGTTTAAGTTTTCACCATTGATCTTTACACCATCCTGTTCCCAATCCAGATTACGGAATACTTCTTCAAGGCCAGCCGAGAAAAGAATAGGCGATATTGCGTCACCCTGCCGTACACCTCGTTCTATATTAATTCCCACTTCAAGATCATCAAGGTGAATTGTGGCTGTAGCTCCATCATATATCGATTCTAATATCCTCCTTTTTTATGTAAAAGGATCACTTCTGCATTTTTCCATAAGTCAGGTACTTTTTGTTCTTTGAGGCATTTTGAGTATAATTTTGCCAGTGTTTTATGTAACGTCCGACCACCAGATATATATATATATATATATATATATATATATATATATATATATATATATATATATTTGGTGCTCAAGCGTCTGAAGGAACAAGTAAAGCCTTGGCAATAAAAATCGTTCATGAAAGCTTCCGCAGTCGGTAATGTTAGATTTTTAGATTTACTAGGTTCGTGGATGGAATCGCGTTTTAGATTTGTAAAATCTCGACGTTTCTGCTTCCACTTTGAAGTCATTATTAAGAGAATCTAGTTGTTTTGCCCCGAGGCCTCAATCTTCCTATTCCCCATTATTTTCATGTTATTTCGTGGTGTATTCGCGGATGGAAGAATACATTAAACTATTAGTCCGGGAGTACATGCGATAGTTTGCTAGGAATGTGCAGACGTTTCGCCAAGGTCACACTTGACATTCTCAATGCTTGTCTAAAGACTGAAAGCTGACTTTCCAGTCACACAGCTCTAATATCTCATTCCTTTTAATACAGATTTCACCTTAGGAAACAGATAGAAGTCGCAGAGCGCAAGATCCGGCGAATAAGACTGATGGTCGACTACTGAGATACTGTACTTGGCTAGAAACCTCTTGACAGACGAAGCGGATTGAGCCGGCGCATTTCATGGTGGAGAACCCATGACTTGTCCTTCCACAATTCGGGTCGTTTTTTCCTCATTCTTTCACTGAGTTCAGCAAGAACGTGAAGGTAATAATGTTGATTAATAGTTTGACCTTCAGGAATCCAGTGAAGGTACACAACCCCATGAATATCGAAAAAAAAACAATCACCTTTGCTTTGAATTTTTTTGCTCATTCGAGCTTTTTTACCTCTTGGTGAATTTAGGCTCTTCTAGTGCATGGATTGGCGCTTCGTTTCAGGATCAAGTGAAAAACTACGATTCGTCACATGTTACTATCCTTTCCAATAAGTTTGGGTCATTTTCAATCTTCAATGTGTTCTCGCGCATCTTGAAAACCCTTAAACCACCCAAAAACACGTACACGTGATAAACATTCATTGCCCTACACTTCTTTCAATACATTTTAAGTTTCAGTAGCGATTTTTTCAAATTTCAAGTGAAATTTCACAACAATTCGTTGCTCTATTGTTACACTTAACATTTTTCCGGTGAAAGAAAACAACAACTCTAATGTGAACGAAGGCTACGGTTACACGGATTTGTTCATAGAAGCAAGAGGTAATGCATTCGAAAGAGAACGCTTCACGCTAAACAGCTGTTGGTCGCTGGCGTTTGACGCATACATACTTCCTTTGTAGCAGCGTCAGTCTCGGTATTAATAGCCACACCTCGTGTATGTTTATATATAAGATTAAGACAGCAATGACCACGGAAGAGCAAATGCCAGATATCCTGTTGGAATAAGTGACAAATACCATAGAAGCGATGAAGAATGGAAAGACTCCAGAAAAGGACAATGTAACGGTTGAAATGTTGAAGGCTGGTGGTCGAACTCTACATAGATACTGGCAAAATTGTACTCAAAATGCCTCAAAGATAAAAAAATACCCACTCTATGGAAAAATGCTGAAGTGATTCTTCTTCATAAGAAAGGAGCACAGGAAGATTTCAACAACTACCGCCCAATAAGCCTCCTTTCAGTTATGTACAAAGTTGTCACCAAGATAATATCTAAAAGAATATTAAGAACACTGAATGACGCACAACCAAGAGAGCAGGCAGGATTCAGAAGTGGATTCAGTACAATGGACCATATTCAGGTTGTCCAACAGACCATAGAAAGGCACAATGAATACACCGTGCCACTGTGCTAGACTTTTATTGACTATGAAAAGGCATTTGATTCAGTATCAACGCAGGTCATAATGGATGCATTGCTTAACCAAGGGATAGACAGAGCCTATGTGAACCTACTGAGATCCATATATGAGGAAGCTACAGCTACAGTTCACATGGATGACTTTGAACTTAAAATCAACGTAGAACGTGGTGTACGGCAGGGTGATTCAATATCGCCTGTTCTTTTCTCAGCCTGCCTTGAAGAGATATTTCGTAATCTGGATTGCTAACAGCAGGGAATAAAAATTAATGGTGCATATCTAAGCCATTCAGATTCGCGGATGATATCGTTCTCCTTTCACAAGACCCAGATGAGCTACAAGAACACATACGAGAGCTGCAAAGGGCGGGAGAACCATTTGGTCTGAAAATAAACCTAAAAAGAGTCAGGTTATGTTTAACAAATTTGCTGTAAACAGAAGAATTTCTATTTTAGGAAGTGATTTAGAGATTGTGGACCACTACATATATCTTCATAACGGCGGGTTAAGTGTGGCTGGCAGGCATTTGGCCGGCTCAATATAGTATGTAAGAGTAAACTCCCACTTTGTCTGAAGAGAAAGGTTTTTAATCAGTGCGTGCTGCCTGTTTTGACATATGGAAGTGAAACATGGACACTTACATCACAGTCAGTTCAGAAGCTTCGGGTTGCACAGAGGGAAATGGAAAGGTGTATGCTTGGCATTACAAAGCGGGACAGAAAGACCAGCATATGGTTCAGAGGACAAACGAGGGAATGTGACATCATTGGAAAGGCGAATGAATTGAAATGGAAGTGGGCAGGTCATATAGCGAGACGATACGACGATAGATGGACCAAAGCAATTCTGGAATGGATACCGCTTGATCATAAACGCCCGCCAAGAAAGCCGAAAATACGATGGACGGATGATATCATCAAATATGTTGGACCCGAATGGCACAGGAAAGCTCAGGACCGTGCGAATTGAAAGCATGCTGGGGAGGTCTTCATCCTGCAGTGGATCGACAATGGCTGAATGATGATATATACATATATATATATATATATATATATATATATATATATATATATATATATATATATATATATATATATATATATATATGTGCGAGAAAACTTATATACATAGATAGAATGACTAAAGCGAATGTCCAAAGCGACTGAGTAATTATAAATATAAATCTCACTCACAATCTGCTTGAACTAGAGGCTGTCGTAACAGCAGATAATACGTGGTTATTGGTAGGTGAATATTTTGTAAAAAAAGACACAACGAAATTACGCAAAATGTCTCACGTATGTAGTTTATCTAAATGAGATAGACTTGGGAATTGTTAACGTTACTAAAGTAAAATTAATTAAAACACTTGGTATTTGTTTCACAATATATTCAAAATATTCTCTGATATGTTTCAGCCTCACGACCATTCTCAAAGAGAATTATTTTACGATTTACACGATTCATAAGAGTGGCGTTGATTTAGTACCACAAAGTATTTTATATAAACGTGTTACGTGTTTGTATATTTAGCTATTTCTATTGACAAACTTAACGTATGTCTCTAGGAGATATGCGGGTATTCTTTATGTTTAGATAAGAGACAAACCATCAACTTTGTGAATAAATTTTAATTTGAAATTTTCCTTACTAGCAAAAAGTTTTCTCCACTATCGTTTTCCACAATAATAAAAACAGTCGCCGGATAGATCGTAAAACTTTTATTCGCGAAGTTTCTCGATTTTTGGGTGTGCGGTAATATCGCCGAGTTAAGTTTGTTGTCTTTCTGTCTTTTATCACCTAGGAGTTACTTTTGACGTGAAGTTTGGGCTCCCGAGGAAAACTTTTGCGGACTTTAAACGATATGACTTCGACGACGGTGACGTGCCGTGAGAGAGTCTAAGTTACGAAATACACAAAAAGCTTTTCTAGCTTTTTGTTGTAGATCCTGGTTTGTCAGAGGTCAAACTGTTTGGAAATTATTTCTAAATGGTGAAAAAGGGGACAAAAAATCTTTTCAAAGTGTAATATATCCATTTTAATATAAAGGTTGTTAAATGTAAAATTTTTCCGTCTTCTTATTTATTCTGAATTATAATCAACGATCTTCACGATTTTCTCCTTACTAAGAAATGTAGCTTCTACCAGGTGTGGCGGTATATTCTTAATTACGTACCTAATTATAATTCTTAATTTTTTCTTAAAAAAACACGTTTAACCTTCCGTATACTAGGTGAATGAAACTTACATGCCATACTAGGTGGGGTATGACATATCCCGAAAATAAAATGAAATAAAACCAACACAAATTAATAATTTATGACACTTATTAATAGGAATTATATTAAACTTGAAGGGATTTACCACTAAACACCAAAACGCTTTTTTAACTGCTCGACGCACGTTTCGCTAACCATGTTAGCATCATCAGGAGATTAAATCATCTCCTGATGATGCTAACCTGGTTCGCGAAACGTGCGTCGAGCAGTTAAAAAAAGCGTTTTGGTGGTTTAAGTAAAACACTTTTATTTAAAAAATGATAAAAGCACAACGTTTTCTTTAACTTATAAACTATTCAGTCTATTTTTGAGTACTAAATTGCAATGGTACATGCTAGAATCATACTATTCTCATTTTATAAGACTACTGTATATTTACTTTTAACTTATTGACAATTTATAGTAAAAACAAAAAATATTAGTTGAGATCATAAATATCTAACTTACCGCAATCTTGACAAAACAAAATCGGTATGTTAAACTTTTTAAATTTCCAAAAAACTTACTAACATTAGGTTTATTGAAATTTATTGCACGTGCAAGACTTCTGGTAAGCTTCTGTAACTCTAATAGATATCTCTCGATGTCTTTTTATGATATCTTTACACCAAACACTACCAGCCTATTTATTATTAACCCATTATTTTTAAAAGCAAATTGATATGCCAACTTAAATCGGTCGTTGTTAACCCATAATATAATTTAGCAGATGTTAAGCACTAGTCGACTAATAAACGTTCTTGTTCAGCCGTGAAGATCTTGCTGTGATGATGGTACCCAGCATTCAGATTTTTACCTTTTTTTATAACATATCATCGTATCATCGCGTACGAAAGATGAAAAAATTTAGCAACACTTCTTATTGTCTATTTAGATTCCAAAATTGTTTTACAAGCTGTTTCATAGATTTTAGTGGATACTCCATCACAGCTAGTTTTCTTCACACATTTACGGGGCTTTTTAATATCTATAAAATCTATATAAAAAAAATAATTAGTATATTTATAGGATCCTGAAATTACCAAAAATATTTGTAAAAACATCTATTAAACATTGACTGTCATGAATTTGTTAGGTTATAACCTCAACAAAAATTATTTTATGTGAACAAAATAATTAACTATTAATTGTTGTTTTTGAATGATAATAATAATTCGATCTTTCTTTACTTACCACAATTATTGAATAATATTGACAGTCTTTAATGAATAACCTATTCACTGCCGGCCGCGGTGGTCTGGTGGGTTAGTCGCCTGTCTGGCAATCCAAAGGTAGCTGGTTCGATTCCAGCGCTCGGATGGGTGTTTTTCTTTAATTCTTCTGTCCGTCTTACTTCCTACCCTACGCACACACATTTATACACTCACATACACACACACACACACGCCCACACATATCCACACCTAAATGTCTGTGATTGTTTCTAGGCAAGAGTGTAAAATCCGACAACGAATTACCCCTCAGTCACGCCAGTTAAAGGCTGGGTAAGGCCGGATGCCTTCTGAGAAGTGTTCTACGTTGGTCACTCGCCGGTCGGTAGGCTTCCTGATAGACTTATGGGTAGGCACATAACTCAAGGTTTATAGCCTGAGGGGGGGTGCTGACCTGGGTTTGTCGGTAGCTGATGACCGTGGTTCGGAACCCACGTTAAGCTGTAGGTTCAATCGCTAAATAGCCTAGTTGCTGATGTGCCTCTAACCCTAATACTTTACCTTTTTTTACCTATTCACTACAAAAATATCACTATAACAAATGCTACATTGTTTGACATAAGTATTTTTCGTGTGAGGTCGAGATGCGCGCGCAAGTCTGATGCTTTCGATGGTTCAACCGCCCCTACGATTGATGATTCAATTGACCCCATCTGATTTGATTGCGGTAATTAGTAAATAAAAAATTATTAAAAAACTATTTCGCTATAAATTCTAAAATATCTAAAATAATAATACAATTATTAAACATTTTGTCTGAAATTTGATGATTACATTTAAAAATTGAAATATTATTAAACATTTTGTCGAGAGCTAAAAAAAGTTTACGTACCCATAAACACAAAAATTTTAATTTTTCAAAATTAATTCATCACAATGATTCCAAATTTTCAAATCAGGAATTAATATATTAGAACATAATTAGAAGAGGACATTTTATTTTTTATTTATGTTGAATTTTAAGCCGACTGGTTCAATTGCCCCGTGGTTCAAATGACCCCCTCTCCCCTACCTCACGAACCCTCTCCCGTAACTCGAAATCGTTTAAACAACGATGGCGTTTTGAAAGGCCGCAGCAACAAAATGGCACAAGAGATTAGATTGTGAACCGACCCATGTTTCTAGCGCCATCTCTTAAAAAAAAAAAAGAATTATTAACCGCCACGCCTGGTAAGTCTAAAGGCACGTCCTGGCAAGTCACTCTTGATAAAAGTTTATTCGAATGCGGCTTTGGTTCACTGGAGCACGGAAAAAAGTTAGCTTGTTTTTTGAATATTTTACATTTAAGTGCTATTTAAATTTAAATAATAAACTTACCCTCGTATGGAAAAAGTAAACGTGAATTTATCCACGGCTAAACTTGTTGTGAAAATGTTTTTTCGAGGGTTATTTTCGTCGTCGGTCCTAAAAAATAAATAACAGAAACTGCACGGTACTCGCAAATTTCGCTTAATGTCCAATTTAAATATTTGGCAAACGGATTTGCCTTAATTAGGTGGAACAGGCGTAAAAGACAGAACGGGGCGAGCGAAGCAACGAATTTTCTGGCTTTTTTGCCGACTCGGAGGAAAGAGAGACCGGGAATAACAAGGGTGCAGAAGTTGGAAGTCGACCCGAGTCAAGTTTAAACAGTTTATTCAATAACTTACACTGTTTCGAGAAGAAATGAACTTTAAAAAATGCCTGGAGAGGCTCGGCAAGAATTGGTTTTTCCGAACAAGAATTATTTAATAATCAAATCCTGGTGTTAGGTACTGAACTAAATTGCCTTGTTTTTTGGTTGAATGGATGTGATATACGGGGTTTGTCCAATAAGAATCGGGACTGAGATCATGATCATAAAAAACATTTATTGGAGAAATATGTAAAGTCACTTAATAATTTTGAAAATATGACATTCTTGCATCAATACACCGTTGCCAATAGTTTTTCCGCCAGTGGCGGTTCTTCAACAGCCCCCTAGAAGTCCGCAACTGCAAGGCTATTCAAGCACTTCGTCGAAACCTTTTGGACTGCCTTAATCGTTCCGAAACGATGTCCTTTCAGGCTCCTCTTGATCCGAGGGAACAAATTAAAACTCTGGGAGAGCCACACGTTGCGTTTGGCTAGTGTCTCCCTCACAATTAGCGACGTGTGACTGGGCGGGCAGGGACGTGTGAGTGGGACCGTCATCCTGAAACATTCGAGCATTTCTGCGTAAAATTTGCCATTCACCCTTTGGCCAGCGGACATAAACTTCTTGTGGATCACACCTTTTGAATCAAAGAATACAATGAGCACCAGTTCACTCTTGACTTGCGAGCTTGTTTTTTTTTTGCCGAGGAGCTGCGTTTATCTGCCACTCAGAACTTGAACTTTTAGTTTCCGGATCGTATTCGAAGATCAAATTTTGGCCACCGGTTATCACTCTGTTCAGAACATTTATATCGGTGTCGAAACGTCCCAACGGTTCACGGCAACATCGTCACACGGTGACTCGTTTGACAAAACTCGTTCGTTTTGCTCGTTTGACAAAACCTTCGACATCAACTTCCCGGACACCTTTCGCATTTTCAAATGATCGGTTACATTTGAATGCATATTCATTCATTTGAATGTAAATTCAACTTCTTTGCCATCAAACGAACACTTAACCGACGATCAAAGTTCTGAAATTCTCGTTCGGGCCGAGATCGGACGTCCAGCGCGTTATTCGTCTTCGATGTTTTCCCGGCCTCCTTTGAATCTTTTATGCCACTCAACAACACGTGCTCTGGACATGACTTCGTCATTGTACAAGTTTCGGACACAAATGAGCCAGGTTTTCTAGGTTAACTGACATCAGCCACCTCCGATCTCACTTATAAAAACCACCGTCCACCCCTTCTTCTTGGTCAGTCCCTTAAATCAGTCCCGATATTTATTGAATTAATCCTCTATTCATCGTTTTTTACACCGCTGTCAGTTAATTTATGGATCCATTTTGGAATTTTTTCGTTAGAAGAATTTTAATTTATTAGAGAAATGTGTGTCAATGAGAGCGTTTTACATCAATCGGAAGAGCTGGCAATTCAATGGTGCCAAGTCTTGAAAATATTCCGATATTTAACAGTGATTTTGTGGGGTACAAGATAAAATACTTGTTTAACGTTGAATCATTCGCGAAAAATATTGTCTATTATTATTTTTTTACAACTCATGATATGTTATGCAGCTTAGTTTTCATCGTATACAAGGGGTCCCGTAACTTATCCGCCATAGAGCAACTGGTGAAAGTAGATATCAAAATAATAGGAGTTATTAAAAAAATACAGGGTGTTAAAAGTGAAACGAAATTTTCAAAAAATTGAAATAATTTAAAAACGGTTGAAGATATCAAGTTCAAAATCGGGGTAGTTGGGTTTGGCGACAAATTCGAATTTGATACTAGTGTGAGCCTAGTTCCTAGAGGGCGCTTGATACGTACTTTGTTAGGAATTAACTCGCTCATATTTTTTACCATCTAAAACTGGGAAAATTTTGACTTCAAAATAGAGAAGAGTCATAATTTCCAAGTAAAAAAGGTTCCCTTGGTCAATATCGATATCTCACGCCGTTTGCGAGATATTGGTGTTAGAATATTCCATTGTCATCCATCTTGTCGATGGCTAAAAAATCTGCAATTCACAAAGTGTGCCTTGAATACTACGAAAAAAAAAAACGTTAAGATGTCAAAAATACAATGGACTTTATTTAAAATAATAATTTTTTACAATTTTACAACAAATTTACTTCAATACATGATAAAAGTGTCCACCGTTTACCTCAATACACTTTCGCAGGCTCTTTGTTAAGTGACGCTTCACATTTGAGAAGATATTTTCTTCATTTCTAATAACATTGGCTGCTTGTTGAATGTTTTGTAAAAGTTCGTCTCGTGCATTGATTTCATCATGGCAAACTAAAGATTTCATATGACCTCAGAAATAAAAGTCTAACGGATTAACGTCTAGGCTACGAAGTGGCGAAGGAAACTCACCATCGCTCCCAATCCATCGATGTGGAAAAGGTTCTTACATGAACATGAACCACGTGTCTTGTCTTAAGTTTAGAGGTATACCGTCCAAAAAGTCTAATAATCATTTTCTTAAAACTGCACATATTGATTCAGTCATTCATTCAGTCTTTGCGGAAACTCAAATGAACCGATTACAAAATTGTCGATAATGCCGCACCAAATGTTAATTGACAATTCGTGCTGGAAATGTCGCTCTCTTGGCAGGTGTGGATTTTCCAGGGCGTAATAATAATTATTTCGCCAGTTTAAAATTTCGCGTTTGGTAAAAGTTGCCTCGTCAGTGCACAATATGCTTTTCAGGAACATGGAGTCTTCGTTTTTTTTATGTAGTAGATTTTGTATAAAAAATTGGTGATCTGGGATGATTCTGAGCTCTCTGGGGAAAGTCTTTATACCTTCCAACTGCAGCGTGACTATTGTCATTTAATTGTGCTTAAAAGCATAACATGTTCCTTAAATCACGATTAGGAAATTGATTAAGTTTGAGCATTTTTACAAATTATTTAATATCAACTCAAGATTGGAGAAACTTATTTCCACCTACGTTTACTAGGAGATATAGGAAACAATATAGTTGTCATCGAGATGTAATAATTTGTACACTACATTCAAGGCACACTTTATGAACTGCTTATTTTCAGCCATCGACAAGATGTGCAATGGAATATTCGAACACGAATATCCCGCAAACGGCGTGGATCGATATTGACCAAGAAATCCTTTTTTACGAGGAAATTATGTTCTCTTCTCTGTTTTGAAGTCAAAATATTCCCAGCTTTATAGGTAAGAAAATATGGACAAAAGACAGAGACGGACAAAAAACAGAACCGAGACGTCTTCTGAATAAGAAGCATGTCTTTTAGCAGATGCCAGATCATTTTTTTTTGTTAATTACCCATATACCTTGACTAAGGAAAAATAACAATCGTCGTAGTGATTTTTTGTCCCTCCAAATCATAAGCACACCAAACTTCAATTGACTTCTCTAATCATTCGCCCATTGCCTTAAATGTTTACTACACATTTTGCAAACATTGCTTCGAATCCATGGTTTATCAACATCTTTGACGCATTTTGCATAAATTCAAATATAGGTTTTCGAAACTTTTTCACCGGATACTCGCCACAAACGTAACAAAAAGTGGGGTCGTTTAAACACGATCGTTTTGACGATGACATGTTCCAGGTTTTGTTTACTAAGTTTGTTAATTGAACAAACAACAAAAATAAACATATATAAATAATGTCTGAATGATTGTGGCATGTTCATATATTTTTTTGCTTTATTTGGGTTTTTCGCCACTATCTAAAACTCAAAAAATATCAAAAATACCTATTCTTATGTAAAGAAAGAACCACTGTGTAAAAACAAAAAACCAAACGGAGACAAATTTCTCAGTGATTCTTTTTTGTAATAAATTTGCCCAACGAACAAAATTTTAAAGATATAAAAAGGTTATAAAAAAATTTTACAAACTTTTAACGTTAACGTTTCGGAGGGTCCTCTCCCCCCGTTTTCAAAACTAAACAAAAAAATAAATTTTATTAATTTGTAATATATAAAGTTACGAGTGAAAGTAAATATTTTTTTTGTGTATGTCAACTTCTTTTTCAACTTTTTTTTCAATTCAATTTCTTTTCAAATCACTCAAAATCGGTCAAAATAGGAGTAATTAAAAGTTTATATGGCCGAGCAAAACTTGTTTGTACCGACAGTGATACACAATAGTATCAACATTTTTAAACGATTTATCTATAAAATTTTTTGGGTAATTGTTTTTTATTAAAATGTCTTTTATGTGATTTGATCCTTTTTGTAGTGTATCACTGTCGGTACAAACAAGTTTTGCTCTGTCATATAAACTTTTAATTACTCCTATTTTGACCGATGTTAAGTGATTTGAAAAGAAATTGAGTTGAAAAAGAAGTTGACATACACAAAAAAATTTATTTACTTTCACTCGTTACTTTATATATTACAAATTAATCTAATTTTTTTTTTTAGTTTAGTTTTGAAAATGGGGGGAGAGGACCCTCCGAAAAGTTTAACGTTAAAAGTTTGTAAAATTTTTTATAATATTTTTATATCTTTAAAATTTTGTTCGTTAAGCAAATTTATTACAAAAAAGAATCACTGAGAAATTTGTCTCCGTTTGGTTTTTTGTTTTTACCCAGTGATTCTTTCTTTATAGAAGAACAGGTATTTTTGATATTTTTAAGTTTTAGATAGTGCCGAAAAATCCAAATAAAGGGAAAAAACATATATAGAGTTAAATGGCCACTGAGAAGAAAATATTATCGATGTGAGTAGATTAAAAACTGTACGTACTTTTGATAATTTAATATTACTGAGAGTGTTGATAAACACTAAGCTTTAAGTCCCGGTGGCACCATTTTTTAAATCTTTTATTTTTTATTTTGTAGAGCTCTACTATATATGCTTCTTTAAGATGAACTTCGTCTTTCTAATCTCGTAGTTTAGAAACAACACATAAAGTTCGTATGCTTTGAAAAGCATTTTGAGCAACTAGTCGAACCATAAATAAGCTCACTCTTTCCTCTCCCCATCCCTCCCCATCCTCCCTTTTCCCCTTTTAATTTGCCGCTTGTTACGCTGTCGTTCGGAGCGGTGCTCGCGTTACCAAAGTACACTTTAATCTCTTTTATTTCGCGTTTTTTTTTTCGAGGCTCTCTTACGTTCACTCGTTGCTCTTCCGAGAGTGGAAATATTCCGCATTGTGGTCGAGACTTTAATTCGCTCTCTGGCGGAAAAACAAGCGCCAGTTTGCGTTTTTCCATTCAGCTTTAACGGACTTGGATCGTTGATGAGGAGTGTGTATCGGCGGCACAGGAAGGAAGAAATTAACTCTGAAAGATGGATGAAATTGGAGAAAAGGGGACGCGGGTTGCTTTTAGAATGCGGAAAAAACATTATGGAAGTTTAAAATTGTTGTTTGTTTTCAACTGGAGTTGGCACAAGTCTTTTTTGTCTTTGTTCTTTCATTAATTCGTTAGTAAATTTACTAGAAGAATTTAATGTTGTGAAGAAGTTGAGTGTTGTAAAAAAGTACTGTACAGTAATCCCTTGTCAACCACGGGAGTTCCGTTCCGAATAGAGGGCCGCGGTTGGAAGAATTATAAGGAAACAATCCGTGACAATTATATATTAGTCCGGTCAATCTAGACATCCAAAGGTACATAAATTACATAAATACATTATGTACCTTTACCCTTATTTTTCTGTCTAATTTGACCAGACTAATTCAGGCATTTTCAAGTGTTGTCGGCTTCGATTGAAGAGTTCAACTGACTTATTCATTCGAAGCGGACAACCCTTGAAAATGCCAAATGCGATTTTGGCGAAACGTCGTGACTCTTCTCTTGACGTCTCTGACTCTATATATATATATATATATATATATATATATATATATATATATATATATATATATATATATATATATATATATATATATATATTGCTTATTCTCGATCTTATAAATAGTAGAGGAGTAGAATCTCGGGTATGCGGTCTGTTCTTATGAATTAATACCAAGATTTCATTCTTTGATAACCCTCAATATATTTCTTCGTCAGATTTTTTTCTGACTTCTTCAAGAGGAATAACAGAATGTTTAAAATTCAGTCAAAATTAGGACATGTACATATAAATTCGTAATTAAACTCGCGAAAATGACAAGATTCACCCTAGTCGCCAACTTCGTTTGAATAATGATACATACAGACTATGTATAATGCGTAACCGACGGCCGAGCGTCATGCGAAAAAGGCAATAAAACAAGTCCTGGGAAATTGGAGTAGCAGTTCGCGCGAGACACCGCGCTGTTACATAGTTCGATCGAAAATTTAGTCTAGGTGATTTCGGAAGACTAAACTACAGATAAACAAAACACAGACCGGTTTTTGCTTTTCCATTGGATCCTTCTGGATCTTTCCGATTGCATGCAGACTATCACAGATGGTTCGGTGTTCAACATTTAACCACTTTGCCATTTGTTTTTTTTATATTTGTTTTGTACCCTATAAATAAATAAATATATTGGAAATCATATTTAGCTTGGGCTGGCAATATATGGTCGTCGGCGAATTGTACATAATATCTTTTATCGTACCAGTTTTGATGAACTTTAATTTTTGCTGAATGGTATGGATCGAAAGTAAAAGAAATAAGAAATTAACTCTAAAAGATGGTTGAATTCGGAAAGCAGGGAGTCAGGAATATTTTTAGAATGCAGCAAGGCACTTTATGGAAGTTTAAAATTGTTTTTGTTTTGGACTGGCAACAGTGCCAGTCTTTTTTTCTCTGTTTTTCATTAATTCTTTAGTAATTTACGAAAAGAAACTTTTCCAAGAATTTAATGTTGTTAATAATTTAAACAGAGAAAGGTATTTTTATATTTTTTTTAAATTGGGAGTGGAGAATCTCCTGCTTTGGAATTAAATCGTCGTTTCCAAAATAAGTTCCTCTAAATAAATAATAATAATAAAACAATTTAGTGTGTAATACAAAAGAGAAAAAATAAGCACAGACAAAAAAAATCGAATTTATTTACAAAGGTACGTGAATGAAACAAAATACAAACATGAAATGTAAAGTTGTAGGTAATAACTTGACTAAGATAAATTTACAAACAATGCTTTCCGATGTTGCCAAATTTGCAGTGCCACAACACTGTATTTTTTGAACACAATGTTATTTCACGTTTCTTTATTGGAGTAGACGTTTTAAAACAAATAGCAAAAACAGCTAAAATAATCGGCAGGAACTAAAAAAAAGCTAACAGCAAAATAGTAGGCCTTGGAAATGAAACAAAAATTGTGTTGTTTGAGAAAAGCCATCCTTATTGTGGTGTTATTGTGTTATTTGAAATTTGTTGTGTTTGAATGTGTATAAAAACAACGTTTTAATTCAGTTGCTAAGATGAATCAGTTATTTAATCAAAAAGAGAAAGTTTAAATAATTTTTCTTTATATTGGTGGCTTAAATATACACGCTTTAGTTATTTCCGAGTTGGTAATTAATTAGTTAACAATTAATTATAATTATGATAAATAAATTGATAATAATATAATATATCATTGATAATAATATAATATATCATTGATAATAATAATTAATACATTAATAATAACACTGGGGAACAATTTGAAAAATAATTTCTGTTAAGTTCGATATTTAAGCTGTTTTATACGTAAATTGACATGCTAATTCCAAAACTTTATTTAGTTTTTTTTTTCTATCACGTCAAGTTTTTTCTCTACAGTTGTTGCGCATCCGACTAAGCTTGGCGAATCACAGAAGTCACTACTGCTCTCCTACCGGCGAACCTTCTTCGACCTAGGAGTGGGGGCGTGAGTGACGTTGCGTCATCCAAAACTAGTTCGGTCAATTACCGAACTGAGATGCTAAAGTACGCGGGTCTGTGTCGCTCTGATATAGTGAAGTCAAAGTATACATACACAACTAGAGATTTTCGTTATGTCTGCCTCTGGTAGTTCTCGTCGTAAGTGCTTAAACAGCCCTGATTCATTTTGTTATATATGTGGCAGTTTTACCATCCCCATTCAATGGACTAATATTAGTACATTTGGCAGGCAAGCCTATTTTGCTTATTTTAAAGTGAAAATAGGTGACCAAGATAAATCATGGCCCCCTCATAAAGTGTGCAAGCACTGTGTAGAGAGTTTACGAATGTGGACGAAGAGAACACGTAATAAACTTTCGTTTGGTATACCAATGGTTTGGCGAGAGCCCAAAGATCACTTAAGTGATTGCTACTTTTGCATAGTGAAAACATTAGGAGTCAACAAGAAAAACAAACATAAAATTGAGTACCCTACTTTACCGTCAGCTATACGCTCTGGTCTTATTCAGCTGAAATTCCAGTGCCAGTTTTTCAAGAATTACTTTGTTTAGAAATACAAGAATGTGAATCAAGTGAAGATCGAAGTGACTCCACCGACGAAGAATTCAAAGTTTCCAATGATTCTGTTCGTAAAGGATTCAATCAACATGAATTAAACGATTTAGCTCGAGATTTGGGACTATCCAAAAAAGCATCGGAATTATTAGCATCAAGACTGCACGAAAAAAATTTGCTTGACAAATGAGCTAAAGTCACTTACTATCGATCCAGAGAAAGGCAATGAATTTAGGCAGTACTTCAGAAATAATGAAGAATTGGCCATTTCTAACTATAACGCAACTGAATGGCGATTGTTTATAGATAGCTCAAAGCGTAGTTTGGAAGTGTGTTCTCCTAGCTAATGGAAATTTATACGGTTCAGTTCAAATAGGTCATTCAGTTTCTTTGCGTGAAGAATATGGCGACATAAAGAAAGTCATTGACTTGTTGCAATATAATATGCACCAATGGATCATCTATGTTGACCTTAAAATGGTCTGTTTCCTTCTGTGGGATAGCAGAGCTCGTGAGAAGCATTGGGTGCAATCGAACTGGCCGCCAAGATCTGACCTAAGTAAGACTTGGTGATCCAAACAATTTAAATCAGCCACTTGTCGACAGAAAAAACATTGTTTTTCCGCCTTTGCATATAAAACTAGGTCTCATGAAGCAATTTGTTAAGGCGTTGTCAATTGAAGGAGACTGCTTTAAGTATATCATTTCGGCATTCCCTAGCCTGTCATATGAAAAGATAAAGGCTGGTGTGTTTGATGGTCCACAGATTCGGCAACTCGTTAGAGATGAAAATTTCACTGAAACAATGACCGAACTTGACAGGAATGCTTGGTTGGCTTTTAAAAATATTGTTAAAGACTTTCTTGGAAATACACGAGCCCCGAATTACATCGAAATTTTTCAACACCTCTTGGAGAGCTTTAGAAAGCTTGGTTGCAACATGAGCATCAAACTGCATTTCTTACATAACGTCCCAGAAAATCTTGGTGCTGTTAGTGATGAACAGGGCGAGCGATTCCACCAAGATCTAAAGGTTATGGAAGCGCAGTATCAAGGTAGATGGTATGTCAGTATGATGGCTGACTACTGTTGGAGCATCAAGCGAAAATGTCCACAAACTGAACACGCCAGGAAAAGCTATAAGAAGAATTTTTTACCATAATATCTTTTATTTATTTTTTGTATAAACACAATTTAACTTTTAATAATATGTATGAATAAAATATTGTAATCTATTTGGTCAGATCTCACCTTATTTCCTTTCGTATGTACACTTTTAAGGTAAAATGAGGGGTATGCTATAGCTTAAGAACTTGACGTGCTAGAGGAAAATTGTGAATATTTTTGAATTCCTAGATGAAAAATTAGTCAAAAACAAGTCACAGATCTAAGTCAACAAAATTGCTGTTCCCCAGTGTAATTAATACAGTTAATATTAATTAGCAATTAAGCACGTATACTTAAGTCGCCAACATGAAGAAAAACTAATTCAACTTTCTCTTTTTGATTAAATAACTGATTCATCTTAGCAACTCCTTTTAAACAGCATAATTCGAGTGGTATAAGCGATTCCAGGGCGGTCATGAGGCTTTGGGAGATGATCCAAAGCCAGGCCGGACAAAAAACAAAAATTGCACACAATTTTTACCAAAAAACAAGTCTGGGTGCTTCAACATCCTTCATATTCGCCTGATTTATCTACGTGTGACTATTTCATGTTCCCGAAACTCAAACTGGCCATGAAATGAACGTTTTATGACACTGTTACATAAGTTCAAGAAGCCGTGACGAGGATGATTGAGGCAATTTCAGAAAAGGACGAAAAAATCTATGCTGGCATTGGTTTGGTATTTTGAATACAAATATATTATTTTGGCAAAATAAGTAATATATTTTTTTATTTAAAAAGTTCCATTGTTTTTGCGACATATTGTGTATGTCAAAAATGCTTCTTATTTTCTATCATTTTTAATTCTTAACAAAATTTAAAAAGACAGAGCCAAATAACACACATTTCTATAATAGCGAAATTTTATGTTTTATAACTGTTTTGTTACATTACTTATTTCTATGGTCTTCTTCAAACAAAAACGTTTTTGTAGCATTCTCAGACTCTTAAATTCGGGTTTTTTAATTTTTTTCTACGAAATTTGAAGCTGTGGTAAAACGCGAACAGTAAAAACGTGTCGTTTGTCGTTTACCATGCAAATTGTGTACGTTCCGAAGCTGCCAGTTTATCCACATGGAAAAATTAACGCCTATCCAGAAACGAAACGGAAATTGCTGGAATAGCTCGGTGCCAAATTGGATTACACCGTGAAATATATCCAATTTATTCCAGTATTTAACATTATATCGATGGCCATAATTTTTCTTTTTTTTTGCTTTTTTTTTGCTTTTGTGAAAGGGGAAAAAAACTCTTGTGAATAGTTGTATTCTTTATACAGTGCTTTCATTTCAAAAGTAGCTACCCTCATTATTTCTTTTAGCAATGAGAATTAGCTGTAAACAAAAACACTTCAATTTAGATATCGAGGGGGAAGTTCAAAACAAATCTCCGTTAATTTTTTTGCTTTTACCTCCTCAGTTTTACCTATAAATTTTACATTAAAATTGTAACGTATCATTTTAAAGGTCTTGAAAATCCTAATTAAACTGCGTTTACAACACTGAAATCGGTTGATTCTTTCTCGTAATAGACAGAAAAATAATTTTTAAGTACAGGGTTCGGCAGGTAGGTATGGTGTTTTTGAAAAAAATCACACATTCTTATTTAAAACGAATATCAAAATGTATTGCTTTTATACATTAGTGGTATATTACCATTAAAGTAGACCTAACACAGTCAGGTGCGAAAAATCACATCAGTTAGGTGGCGTTCATTTTTGTCGAGAAATCCTTGTAGACGGGTAGCAAAATCGTCCATACTCTTTCTGGCATGGCACGAGAAATCTTTTCAATTTCGCGCGTTATGGTTTCGCAAAGAGCTTCAAGAGTTCGCGCTTTGTCTATATAAGCTTTGGATTTTAAATAGCTCCTTAAAAAGTAGTCACAAGTGACTCCTGCCGTGCCATGTTCACGACAAAAAAATCATCGACAATGTGCTTGAAAGGGCTGCTGCAATAGTACCAGCAGAAAAAGTTTGAAACAGTCAAAAATCTCCAATGAGACCATTGATTTAATGAGGAAACGACGGACAATGAAGAATACTTTCAGTCTTTTTATTTTAAGTTCTTTTGGCAGAGTCGAGTACGTTGAGCTTTGCAAAACTATAAGAAAATGTATTCGAGAGGAAACGCGTCCGTTCAACATGCAGCTGGTGCAAAAAACACTAGAAGAAAACAAATGAATAAACAAAGCTAAACACAAGCTGATAAATAAAAGGACACAAATGTTTGCCTTCATGCGTGAGGATGGCACTGTGTATAGGGAGCGTACCGATATGTTAGAGGTTATCCGAAGATTTTATTCACAGTTATATGAAAATTAGAACCAGTCAAAAACAGCAATGCCTACGGAAGAGCAAATGTCAGATATCCTGTTGCATGAAGTGACAAATGCCATAGAAGCGATGAAGAATGGAAAGGCGCCAGGAAAGGACAATATAACGGTTGAAATGTTAAAAGCAGGTGGCCGAACTTTACGGGCAAAATTGTACTCAAAATGCCTCAAAGATCAAAAAATACCCAATCTATGGAAAAATGCTGAAGTGATTCTTCTTCATAAAAAAGGAGCACAGGAAAATTTTAAAAACCACCGCCTAATAAACCTCCTATCAGTAATGTACAAAGTTTTCATCAAGATAATATCTAAAAGAATATTAAGAACACTGAATGACCCACAACCAAGACAACAGGCAGGATTCAGAAGCGGATTCAATACAATGGATCATATCCAGGATGTATCCAATAGGCTATAGAAAGGCTTTTATTGACTATGAAAAACCATTTGATTCAATATCAACGCATACCATAATGGATGCATTGCTTAACCAGGGGATAGAAGCTACAGCTACAGTGCATATGACATGGATGACCTTGAAGTTAAAATCAATTTAGAACGGGGTGTACGGCAGAGTGACTCAATATTACCTATCCTTTTCTCAACCTGCCTTGAAGAGGTATTCCGTAATCTGGATTGGGAATAGGAGGGAATAAAAATCAATGCTGCATACCTAGCCATCTTAGATTCGTAGATGATATCGTTCTCCTCTCACAAGCCCCAGATAAGTTACAAAAATACATGCAAGAACTGCAAAGGGCGGGAGAACCATTTGGTTTGAAAATAAACCTAAAAAAGAGTCAGGTTATGTTCAACAAATTTGCTGTCAATAGAAGAATTTCTATTTTGGGAAGCGATTTAGAGGTTGTGGATCACCACATATATCTTGGGTAAAGTATTTCAATGGAGGGTGATACAGCCCGGGGAGTGGAACGGCGTGTTAAATGTGGCTGGCAGGCATTCGGCAAGCTCAACATAGTGTTTAAGAAGAAACTCCCACTTTGTCTGAAGAGAAAGGTTTTTAATCAGTGCTTGCTGCCTGCTTTGACATATGGGAGTGAAACATGGACACTCACATCACAATCAGTTCTAAAGCTTCGGGTAGCACAGAGGGGAATGGAAAGGTGTGTGCTTGGCATTATAAAGCGTGACAGAAATACTTGCATATGGATTAGAGAACAAAGGAAGGTGTGTTACATCATTGGAAGGGTGAAAAAATTGAAATGGAACTGGGCAGGCTATATAGGGAGGCGATGCGATGACAGATGGACCAAAGCAATCCTGGAATGGAATCCAAGAAGAAGACCAAGAAGACGAATGGCAGAGGAAAGCTCAGGACCGCGCGTGTTGGAAGCATGCTGGGGAGGCCTTCATCCTGCAGTGGATCGACAATGGATGAATGATGATGATGATACCACTAAGGTATAAAAGCAATAAATTTTGATATTCATTTAAAAATAAAAGTGTGTCAATTTTTTCAAAAATACCATACCTTCCTACCGGACCCTGTATTTAACGGAATCGCAACATTGTGTTTACAATGTTTGTTTTACCATTTTTATTTTCCTAATATAAAAAGTAACATAAGATACTTTTTATTTAAACTCGTCGCTCATTTGTGTTTTAATGCACACTTTATTCCTCATTGCAATTAAAATTAAAAACATTTCTATGAGAAGTGTCGATTTTCAAGTGTTTGTCAAGTGGTGTCAGTTGCAATGGCAGTGACAGAATTTACTCTACCCTCTACCTCTATCGATGTAAACTTAACAAGAGGAAATTGAAATTATTTTCATTTATGGTCTTGAAGATAGGTGTGTTCGCAGAACAGATCAACTTTTTAATGAAAGGTATCCCGACAAGCGCGTTTTTCGCGTTTAGGCCGAAACAGCTCGCTATATCAACGATGCATTTAATCAGAAACTACCAATGAACGTACTGCGGATTAGTGGTTTATAAAATTACGTAGCGGTGATGAGAGCTTTGAAAATGATGAGCGTAATGGTCGGCTATTGGATGTTTATAACGACCAATTGAGTACCTTAGTCGAAGCCAATTCACCTGTTCGGGAACTTGCCTTAGAATTAGGCATAACGCATGCGATTATTTCTTACCATATGCAGGAGATTGGAAAGTCAAAAAAGCTCGATAAACGGGTGCCGCAGGAATGGAATGAAAATCAAAAAAATCGTCGTTTTAAGCGTCGTTTCATGCGTCTCTGCAAATCTGGTCTGGTCTGGTCTGGCCTGGTCTCTGCTTCCTGGTCACCAGGAAGGGACCAATTCTCCTCCATGACAACGCTCGACCCCCTCTCAATGATCATGCGACAAAAGCTGCATGAGTTGAGCTCGCAACTCTCGACCATCCGTCATACTCGCCTGACCTGTCGCCTGCTGACAACCACTTTTTGAAATCTCGACAATTTCCTGCGCGAGAAATGCTTTAAAAATTGCCTCTAGGACTCTGGAATTTTTCCAAAAGTATGTTGATTGTAATGTCTTTTGTTTCTAATTAATAAAGTTTTGTTTGAACTGAAATATGTGCATTTAAATTTTAAGGTTAAAAAGCCCAATAAGTTTCCTAACAACCAAATACAAAGAAATGCCATCATTCAAATTAAAAACCCCGACGACACCCCATACGTAAACCACGACTATTAATTTGGAGGTCTTAATTTTTTTTGTTTCTTTTCCTAATTCGCTTCTAATTTCTTCTTTCAGAATATATTGGACAAGTTTAATCCGGGCGCCAGACAAATGATCAACGCCGGAAAAGCTTATCTCAAGGCGCTGCACGGTAAGTATCCGTCTTCTTTTTTTCCCTTTTTTTTTAACTGTCTTGTTGTGTCAATTAAATTCGCGAGATGGCGCTAGTTAACCGTCACGCGCCGCGCCGAAAAAGAACCGTAAATTCTCCGGAGCAACAGTTGATTACGAAGCAAAAAAGCTCGAGGGCAATTTATCAGGATGAATTGTGATTCCGGCGAAGAAATATTATATTCTTTGTGGGGGTTGAACGGAGGGAAAATATAAATTTTACGGATTGATTAAAGAAGAGGAAAAACCGCGTCGTAATTTATTTTTCTGTAAAAAGTTTTGTGCCCGTTTTCTAATTTGAAAAGTTCACCGAAAGACGGGATGACCATAATTTAATGTTTGAATTAATTTAAGAGGTTGTTAATTAAGTTGTCTCGAATAACGGCCTAATACACAGTATGTTGTAGAAATAACAGATCTTTTAAAATTAAACAAAAATTATCAGAGCTAACTATTGGAACAATATATAATCTGAAAGTTGTAAATCTCCTCTATTAAACGAGGCCACCATCATTAAAATCGATCACCGGATTGCCAAGTGATAGGGTTTAAAGTGACAGTACCTTTTGTCTCATCTCGTCACAAAAAAAAGAAGACAGAACAAAGAGCTAATATTAAATTTTGTTTCAAAATCGATACAGAAACATTTAAGTTGATGGTTATGATTGTTTATCCCATACACGTGTGTTCAAGTATAAGCTATTACAAGGCGGTCGTGATGCTTTGGAAGACGACCCAAAGTCAGGCCAGCCAAAAAATCAAAATTGCGATAATTTGATGGAAAAGGTGCGTGAAATAATCTGTGAGATAGACAGTGGGGACAAATCTCCATTCCTCCATTCCGACCAAAGACATGATTCATGGAATTTTAGTAAAGGATTTAAACAAACGGAAAGTATGTGCTTCGATTTGTATCAAAGACCATCGCTGTACGTGAATTTTTGGTGAAAAAGCAAGCCTGCGTGCTTCAACATCCTCCGTATTTGCCTGATTTATCCCCGTGTGGCTATTTCCTGTTCCAGGAACTCCAATTGGTCACGAAAAGATTGTCTTACGTGACTTTGGCTACCCGACACAAACTTGTTCAACTTGACTGGTATGTTTCGGTCCCTCTACCGTATTATTCTGACCTTACGCCCTCTGACTACCATTTATTTAGGTGACTTCAAAACAGCTTAGAATATTGATTTTCAAAGTGCGTGGCGCGACGACATGCAAAGAGGGGGCGCGCACAACCAGCTGTATAAAAGTACCTAGATAGAAGTAATAGCTAGACTAAAGTCAACTAATAATGCTGTCGTAATGCCGATTTGGCAATGTCAATCCATACATACTGAAAATAAACTTTATTTAGTGATTTAGGATCTCGCTGTTCGTTTGTACAATTGATCAGAGAAAAGAATCCCAGTACAACACCTATTCACTGTTTTATAGCTCATCCGTCTCATTGAGTAATTTGTTCAATTTATGTTGATTAAATAAACCTTAATAAATAAACCTACCAGACTTTTGTTCGTTTTTATTGTAGATACCCTAATAAAATTGGATATTTTTTGTTCGCACAAGGGACGCCTGATAAAGAAAAGTTGGCTTAGATGATAAAAACTTCTTTGGTTCAGTTCATACGCCAAAAACATGAAACCTTTTATGAACACGGGATTATGCAGCTACTGGAAAGATGACGACGACAATGGCCATCGAACAAAACGCCATATACTGGATTGATTAAACGTAATTTTTAGTAAATTAAATTCTTCTTTAATTTTTCTCAAAAAAAAATGGGACGAACTTTTGCGAAAGCTATGGGAAAAATAATCGTATGTTGATGTATCATTACTTTTTATTGAAGAAAAATACCGTTGAAGCAAAACAATGCCTTGATAAACATTACTCGGACTCTGTCCCAGGAAAATCAACCATAGTTGATTAGTATGTTGAATTCAAACGTGGCCGTACAAGCACCTGAACGCTTTGGACGTTATTGGTACGTTTGAATGACGAGATCGCAAAAAAGACTCCAAATGAACAAAAAACCGCTGTGTGTCAACAACGGCTAAGTTGCATGAATTGCACTTCGAATCTCTTCCTCATCCACCGTATTCTCCAGATCTGATCCGCAGCGACTATTTCCTGTTCTCAGTCCTCAAAAAAATGTTCGCTGGAAAGAAATGTCGCTCCAATGAAGAGGTAATTGCCGAAAGTGAAGGATATTTTGAAGCCAAAGAGAAATAGTTCTATAAAAGATGTAGAAATGTTAGAAAAGCGTTGAAATAATTGTGTTGCTCTTCAAAAAGAATATATTGAAGAATAAAGTCGAAATTTGCAAAAAAAAGAGTGTTTTATTTGCCATACCGGGTGTTACCAGTACTTTTCATCGTGTTATGCTCCCCCTAGTTATATTTTATCTTTTTCAGTCTTTGTATGCATTGTTCTTTTCTCCTTTCCCCTTCATCATTAACTTTTGACTTTTTCTTAAGGCCATTCGCTTAAAATCATCGAAGAGTTTGTTTTGGAGGGTTTGAAAGGGGGGAGCGAAATCGGCCGAAAAGAATCGCGGGTGAGGGTGAGGCCAGAAAAATAAACCCTCTATTGATTGATGATCAGTTCGGTATTTTTAAAGATGAGTTAAACGACTTGGCCCATTTAAATTTCGCGGATGGAAATGGATCTTTTTCAATCGGCTCGGATAAAGGACGAGGAAAAATAATTTTTATAGGTTTTTTTTTCTGTTGATTGGTTGTGGAAGAGGGCATGATTTTTGATCCATTGTTATTTTTGATGACAGTGGAAGTTTCTGAAACTTTTAAAAATGAAGTGCAAAAATGAGCAACTTTGCCTTCAATTTCAATTTCCGTTACTTTATCAAATCTTTCGTGACATTAAAATTAAATTTCTTTTTGGCCGATATTATGATCATATGTAATAAATATGTCGAGTTCATTCCGATATAAGTTAGATTGATTCTAAAAAGATCTTTTTACTCTAGGATGTAGCAATTTTCATGAAAATATTATTAGTATTTCGAAAATAAATCTATCTCTTTATTAAACTCAAAAGAGATTTACCACTAAACACCAAATCACTTTTCTAAAGTTTTAGATGTACGTTTCGCAAACCATGTTAGCATCATCAGAAGATGATTTAACTCCTATATGTTTGACTAGTGCAAATTTTCAAAGTTGAGATAACATGTTAAGGAGATGCCAAACTTATCTGAAATGGCGCAACTCGCGTCAGTTCAATCAGGTCTACATTGTCAAATATATTTTTACACTAGAATGTGGTACTTTTCATATAGATTTTACTAGTATTTTGAAAATGCGTCTAAATTGAGATAACACAGAGAATATTGAGATAACATTAAGGGGGTTCCAAACTTACATTAAATGGCGCAACTCGTCTAAGTTCAGTTAGCTCTACATTGTCAATGATATTTTTGCAGGAGGATGTAGTGCTTTTCATGTAGATTTTACTAGTATTTTTAAAATACGTCAAAATTGAGATAGCACAGAGAAAATTGAGATAACATCAAGGGGATTCCAAACTTACATTAAATGGCGCAACTCGTCTAAGTTCAGTTAGCTCTACATTGTCAATGATATTTTTGCAGGAGGATGTAGTGCTTTTCATGTAGATTTTACTAGTATTTTTAAAATACGTCAAAATTGAGATAACACAGAGAAAATTGAGATAACATCAAGGGGATTCCAAACTTACATTAAATGGCGCAACTCGTCTAAGTTCAGTTAGCTCTACATTGTCAATGATATTTTTGCAGGAGGATGTAGTGCTTTTCATGTAGATTTTACTAGTATTTTTAAAATACGTCAAAATTGAGATAACACAGAGAAAATTGAGATAACATCAAGGGGATTCCAAACTTACATTAAATGGCGCAACTCGTCTAAGTTCAGTTAGCTCTACATTGTCAATGATATTTTTGCAGGAGGATGTAGTGCTTTTCATGTAGATTTTACTAGTATTTTTAAAATACGTCAAAATTGAGATAACACAGAGAAAATTGAGATAACATCAAGGGGATTCCAAACTTACATTAAATGGCGCAACTCGTCTAAGTTCAGTTAGCTCTACATTGTCAATGATATTTTTGCAGGAGGATGTAGTGCTTTTCATGTAGATTTTACTAGTATTTTTAAAATACGTCAAAATTGAGATAGCACAGAGAAAATTGAGATAACATCAAGGGGATTCCAAACTTACATTAAATGGCGCAACTCGTCTAAGTTCAGTTAGCTCTACATTGTCAATGATATTTTTGCAGGAGGATGTAGTGCTTTTCATGTAGATTTTACTAGTATTTTTAAAATACGTCAAAATTGAGATAACACAGAGAAAATTGAGATAACATCAAGGGGATTCCAAACTTACATTAAATGGCGCAACTCGTCTAAGTTCAGTTAGCTCTACATTGTCAATGATATTTTTGTAGGAGGATGTAGTGCTTTTCATGTAGATTTTACTAGTATTTTGAAAATGCGTCAAAATTGAGATAACACAGAGAAAATTGAGATAACATCAAAGGGATTCCAAACTTACATTAAATGGCGCAACACGTCTAAGTTCAGTTAGCTCTACATTGTCAATGATATTTTTGCAGGAGGATGTAGTGCTTTTCATGTAGATTTTACTAGTATTTTGAAAATGCGTCAAAATTGAGATAACACAGAGAAAATTGAGATAACATCAAGGGGATTCCAAACTTACATTAAATGGCGCAACTCGAATAAATTCAGTTAGCTCTACATTGTCAATGATATTTTTGCAGGAGGATGTAGTGCTTTTCATGTAGATTTTACTAGTATTTTTAAAATACGTCAAAATTGAGATAACACAGAGAAAATTGAGATAACATCAAGGGCATTCCAAACTTACATTAAATGGCGCAACTCGTCTAAGTTCAGTTAGCTCTACATTGTCAATGATATTTTTGCAGGAGGATGTAGTGCTTTTCATGTAGATTTTACTAGTCTTTTGAAAATGCGTCAAAATTGAGATAACACAGAGAAAATTGAGATAACATCAAGGGGATTCCAAACTTACATTAAATGGCGCAACACGTCTAAGTTCAGTTAGCTCTACATTGTCAATGATATTTTTGCAGGAGGATGTAGTGCTTTTCAATGAAGATTTTACTAGTATTTTGAAAATGCGTCTGAATTGAGATAACACAGAGAAAATTGAGATAACATTAAATGGGTTCCAAACTTACATTAAATGGCGCAACTCATCTAAGTTCCGTTAGCTCTTCATTGTCAATGATATTTTTGCAGGAGGATGTAGTTCTTTTCATGTAGAAACTTTCTAGTATTTTGCGTCTAAAATGAGATAATACAGAGAAAATTGAGATAACACTAAGGGGGTTCCAAACTTACATTAAATGGCGCAACTCGCCTAAGTTCAGTTAACTCTACATTGTCAAATGATATTTTTGCAGCAGGATGTAGTGCTTTTCATGTAGATTTTACTAGTATTTTGAAAATGCGTCTAAATTGAGAAAACACAGAGAATATTGAGATAACATTAAGGGGGTTCCAAACTCACATTAAATGGCGCAACTCGTCCGAGTTCAGTTAGCTCTACATTGTCAATGATATTTTTGCAGGAGGATGTAGTGCTTTTCATGTAGATTTTAGTAATATTTTGAAAATACGTCTAAATTGAGATAACACAGAGAAAATGGAGATAACATTAAGGGGGTTCCAAACTTAAATTAAAGGTGCAACTAGATTTTACTAGTATTTTGAAAATAAGTCAAAAATTTTGAAAAAACATTGAAAATTGAGATAACATTTTAAGGGGGTGCCAAATTTATATTAAATGGCACAACTGGTCTCAGTTCAATTAGGTTTACATTGCCAAATATATTTTTGCAGGAGAAATATAGTGCATTTCAAGTAGATTTTACTAGTATTTTGAAAATGCGTCGGAAATTAAGATAACATATTGAAAATTGAGATAACACCTTAAGGGATTTTTCTATTATTTTATTTATTTGAGAAGATCTTACATACAAATTAAGAGTTCTAAGCTTTAAGATATAATAAACCATTTCGATCTTATCTCAAAGTTTAATTATGACGTTTTTATACAGGACGTAGCAGAATGCAGTACTTCATATGTAGATTAGTGTTTTGTGAGTTTGTGTAGAATTTTTTTGCAGGGACCATTTTTCATGTAAGAGGAAAAATGTATATGGCTAACGAACTCTTAAATATGTTGTTACCGGTTTTGTTTGAAAATGTTTTACATTACCCTGGAGAATTTTATGTTCAGAAACCTTGCTTCAATTATAGTTAAGGTGCTGTAAATGCTAATTTGTAGTTTTGTCATAACCTTAATGCTACATGTCCAAATTTTCAAAAATGATATAAGCATGACTTAGAAGGAAATTGTATGTTGACGAGGATATAAATGTTTTGGTAGCTTCCGAATGATAAGGGAAAAGTCAAAATGAAATTCGTCGGACAATTTACAGTTTAATTTCTTCTCCCGCCGGTTCGCCAGACATTCTTCTGGATATTAGTTTTGTTTCTGTCAGAACGAAGTGACAGGGAAAACCATTTTTCAGTTGCTGTCTCACGAACTTTCAAATTATATTGTTTTCCCTGTGTCAGTTTCGTAATTCTTGGGCGTCTTCGACTTACTCTCGATATTACTTTTTTTTTAATATCGATCGTGGTTTTTTTCGAAGCTTGTTTCAGAGTTTGTCACTATAAATGGATTTTTTTTGTTGTTATTTATATTCATATATACATTTTACAAGAACTAAACAGTTAATATTAAGAGGTGCTGCATCGCAAATTTCTATTCCCCATTTAAATTACGTAGGAATTTTGTTTTTAACTTTAGAATTTTATAACTATTCAGTAGAACTTTACTGTGGAAAGACCATTACATATTTTTGTAGGAAATTGAACGTTCTTCCAAAAAGGTCTCTTATAAATTACTTAAATTTACTTTTTCAAAATTTATTCGAGTCTAAAGTTGAATGCATAACAAATTTTTACATTTTTTCAATTTTTCGACGAAACTATTAATTTTATCGAAAAATATCATTCGATCCTTTTTGTAGATCATTCCATTTCCTATAAATTTTCATTAATAAATTTTTTGAAACTCTGTAAGGATCGTGAGTTATTTAAATTGAAATGTAAATTTTTCTAAATAATCGGATTTTTATTGTTTACAATTGATTATAAAATTAAAATTATTCAATTTTTTAACTAGAATATTTTTTCAATTGTTAATGAATTTTGATTTGTTAATTCATTTCAATTTAAATAACTCACGATTCTTAAGGAGTTTCGAAAAATGTATTAACGAAAATTTATAGGAAATGAAATGATCTACAAAAAAGGTCGAATAACATTTTTCGATAAAATTGATAGTTTCGACGAAAAATTGAAAAAATATAAAAATGTATTATGCATTCAACTTTAGCCTCGAATAACTTTGGAGAAAGTACATTTATCGAAAATTTGTAAGAGACCTTTTTTGAAGATAGTTCAATTTCCTAGAAAGATATGTAATAGTCTTTCCACAGTAATGTTCCGCTGAAGAGCTATAAAATTCCAAAATTAAAAAAAATTAATATTAATAATAATAATATTAATATTGAGAGTTCTAACTTTTTAATTTACGTGGCACAGTGCAGAATAAGCCCAGAGCTCGTCGTCAAAAAAAATTAAGTAAACGCGATATCCCTACACTAAAAATTTACAAAAATTACAGTTATGAAAAATTATTCTAAATCTCGAAAACTAGTGCTCCCAAATTGGCTAGCCAAATTCTAAAAGAAACTCGAAAATGTGTCAGTGCGGAAATGGTACCTAGGGTTCTCAGATTAGAAAGATCGAAAATCAGATTTTAAGAAACAATCAAGCTGTCAAAAATCCTATATTTCTGTATCTTCCTATAGTATGGAGAAACTTTTGGGATGACCAAATTTGATGATGGGCTAATAAAAATTATTGATCTGTTAACCAACGCAAATTAGCTCGAATAGACGCATTTAGACGAATCTGAATTGTTTTCTATTTGAATTAAACTCACAGTCGGAATTTTAGTTAGCCTCACGAAAAGAAACCGAGTAAACAACGGTTAAATTCTAAAATAAACTCGGAATTTACGTGGAGCGGTATTTTAACATAATGTCCTGACGATTCGAGGCTGAATAGGACCTTTCTCCATACTGTAAACTTGGTTATATTATCGCTACGTGTACACAGGAATATCTTAAAGCAGATTATTGCAGATAATCGGTAAGGTAAACTACGTTATCAGGCTTTGGCATGGTAATGTTGTTTTTGGGAGTTGTCCCGTTCCATTCTCCTGCTGTTAATTTAATATTCGCCGTCGCTATAGAGCTCTTAAAATCCTTTAATATCGATTAAATTAAAAACAAGTATGAAACACACAGAAAAACTTTGTTAAATATCGATTGAAATTAAGCTGCACTCGATTTTTTTTTAATATATCTGGAAAGTTCAATATATTTGTAGTTAAAATGTGTTTATTGACATTGACAAGAAGCCAACTGGTATTTGAATACACTATCAAAATGCACATAATATTGAAAATATTTGCAATTTTATTAAGGAAGTGTTAATTTTATACTCGAATGCCGTAAATCGTTAAGCAGTGGCACATAAACCGAAATTATAGTCTGAATCGAAACCGAAAATTTAGGCTTCAGATTTTTAAAGCTCGGTTAATATGTGTTACTAGGCACAATAATTTTAATTGATGCACGCAAATTTACCGCTTTTCTAGTTAAAAGGTATGTTTGATGACAAGTTTGCAGGAAGGAATAATGTTTATTGTGCTTTAGTTTTTTAAAGCTTGGTTAACTTATTATTTACCGAGGTAATTCACTTAGACTGAGTTAATCAATTACTAGAATTTTTATTCGCTGTCCTTAGAGAGGTCCTCCCAGAATTATTTTATATCAATTAAAGATATATATATATATATATATATATATATATATATATATATATATATATATATATATATATATATATATATATATATATATATATATATATAGGGATTAGCCAAATATATTTCATTTTTCAGCACACAGCACAGGAACTTTGTTAAATATTGATTGACGATTAAAAATTCAGTTGCAGCCTATTTTTTGAGTACATTTTTAGTTAAAATGCATTTATTAATATCATCTTTTATAAGATGTCAACTGGTATTTGAATAAACTAACTGAAACCAATGCACATAATGTTGAAAATATTTCTGATTTTATCAAGAAAGTGTTAATTTTATATACAAATGTCGTAAATTGTTAAATACTGTGACGTAATCCGAAATCATAGTCAATAAAAGAGCACTTTAATTAGGCTTTAGATTTTTGAAGCTCGGTTAATATGGCCTCAAATTTGCCGCTTTTCAAGTTAAAAGATATGTTTGATGTCCACTTTGATAAGTTTGCAGGAAAACTTAATTAAGGAATGTTTATTCTGTTTTAAGTTCTGTTAATGCAGTTTCATCGGAAGTAATTAACTCAGAGTAACTTAACACTTGGTTAAGTTATATAATAGAATCTTGTCTTCCTGCATTCAATATAATGTTTAGTAGTATTTTTTAAAATTTCTATTGCTATGCTATTTCAATTATTTAAGAACATATTAACAATGTTTTGTTTTATAATATGTATGATGTTCTTTTCAGCACCATAACTCATTTAGCGTGCTGTAACTAGGCTTTAGATTTTTGAAGTTTTATCCATATGTTGCTACTTGAAGAAACAATTCGCTCCTAGCTCCATTAAATAAGAAAATATCAGGAATGTTTTCAATATAATGTCTCTGATCTAAACTTCAGATTTTTGAAGTTTTGTCAACATAGTATTATTTGACGAAAGTATTCGATGGTAACTTACTTTGGTAATGGTAACTTGGTAACTTTTAACTTTTTTATTTAAAAAAACTATTCCTTAAATAAGAAAACATACGAATGCTTTCTAAGATTGATTCTAAGATAGCATCGGTTCTTGGGTCGATTCAGTGGGACTTTCTATCTTATCTAAGCTTTAGATTTTTGAAGGTTTGTCAACATAATGTTAAAGGTTTGCCAACATAATGTTGACAATCAATTTTTGTAAATGAAAAAGGATGGTAAAGGTTATATTTTTCTTCCAATTTCATAGAATATTATGTATATGGTAACTAACTTTAGATTTTTGAAGCTTTATACATATATTGTGACTTATTAACCGAGCTTCAAAAATCTAAAGCCTAATTAAAATGGTCTAAAGCCTAAAAAAATAGGCTGAAACTAAATTTTTAATCAGCAATCACTATTTAACAAAGTTTCTGTGCTAAAAGATCTTTTATGATGCATATAAATAACGTAACATATATAGGGCAAATCCTCTTAATTTATTTTTAAATTTAATTGATATAAAAATTTTGGGAGGAGCTCTCTAACGACAGCGAATAAAAATTCTATTAATTTGTTACCTCAGGTTCAGTTAATTACCTCAGTTAATAATGCGTTAACCAAACTTTAGAAAACCGAAGCACATGCACATTGATAATGCTAACATGGTTATCGAAAAGCGTGGCGGGCATCAATATGAGTTAAGTTCCATACCAAAGATTTCAATAGGTTCTAATTCTAGAACTAATTTGGGTTCAAAGGAATGAGGCAAAGTCGAGAGTTCAGTAAGATCTCCATCCCTAAAAACCATGATCTGCATTTGGTGGGAGTGGGGGGTTTCGTGTAGTGGGAAACGCTGGAGAAGAACAAGATGGTCAACAAGGAACGCTACCTCGCCCAGCTGCACCAAAGTCACTGGTTAATTTGTTGTTATAATAGTTGCTTTTTTCAATAAAACTTTTTAATACAATAAGTGGAAACTTATGGAACAACCCAATATATCGTGGTAGTTATTAAATTCCCTATTATCCAAATTTAATGACACAGAATAGTTTCACCCCGTACTTCGAAAAATGCATGGTGCCGCATCGGAAATGTCCCGAACCATTAATACGCCAATGAAACTCGAAACACCAACCCGAAATGCCGTCTAGAACCGATGCCAAAACCAATTTGGCTACCGAACCAACGGCCTAAACCCATCCATAACATATTCAGATATACAGTTAACGACATCTAACTCCCCCTTTAATACGGTCCCCATTATGGCGTTCGCCCTGCTCCTTCCCTTTCTGCGACAAGCCATTTGGTCGGTCGCAAGCTACGCAAAATAAATAGCGGCGAATTCTTTGTAAATTCTATTCGGAAAACGAATCGCCGAGCTTAAAAGTATCTCCATTTCTAAATCAAAATAAATAGTGAAGGATATTGCCGGCTTTATTGCCTTCTCGAAAATGGAAAGATTAAAGACTCAGAGGACAAATAGATTTAATCTTTGTGATCTAATTTCTCGTGAGAGGGTAAATTGTTAATGATCATGTCATATATTACGTAGGCCACTGCATTTTTTTTTCATTTGAATTGTTTTGATGGCTTAGACCGCCATTCTGAAATTTGGCATATTTTAGAGTAAATATCGTGGGCAGATTACAAAGTGCTTCCTATTATGCTTTAAAACGCAAAAGTTTTACAGGGACCTCCTGTCACACTGGTACAGGTTCACTAAAAAATCTAGCGCCACGGGGAGAAAAAGAAGAAGAGGATATTCGTGGTAGACTTCATTCATGTGATGCACGAACTAGTCACCTTTTAAATCTTACGTAAACTTAATAGTTTACGAAAAATTTATCATAGCATGATGAAAACAAAAATGTTTAAACTGTTGATTTTGTCACAACTGTTGATGTTGTCAGGCAATTTCTGAATCATAAAGGTTCACAAGCAACACGTGTATCATTTTTTGAGTTCAAGACATGGGATCGAGTGAGACTCATTGTAAGGTAATTCATAGCATAGCATAGGATAATTCATAATGAGGAAGTTTAGCCCCGTCAAAACTTACTGGATATCTGAGATCGTATAGGAAAGTTTTCCAGTCATGGCCAATATCAATTATGGGAATAGCTAGAAGTCTCACGAACCGCAGTCAGGCGAATATGACGGTCGACTATCCACTACGAACCTAAATTATAATGAAATGTACAGTGGATTTTAGAATGCCATTGAACTGGCTGGCACACAATGCACCCTCTGTCACCACGTGGTCTTCCAGGCCACTGCAGGAAGTTGCTATGGCTCATTCTTTCATTACCATAATCGTCACGAATAAACCTGTTATGCCAGCGTTTTGAGCTTTGCCGTGGTGAAAGCCGAAACGTGTTGTTATACTATACAACCGGATGACGCGGCTGGTTGGGCGAAAATTCAACCAGTCAGGTAACTGTTTGAATTATTCCCATTTCTACTGAATCGTGCTTCTCCTTGAATGAATGAATGAATAATTTAAAATTTAACCAGAAAAAAATTGTTATAGAATTATATCATATTTAAATGAAAATGCCGCCAATTTATTTTTCCAATAAACATATTAATATAATACAGTCTCGATATGGATTCATATTTGGATATTTCGAATAAAACCTCACAGTAGAAATAATTTTATTAAAATCGAAACAATTTAGTTCGGTTGCAGTTTTATTTCGTTTCGTGGTGCAATTTATTGTTATTGTTATTGCGTTTCTGTTTTATTAAATATCCAAAAATGATTTTACTTGTCATGTCACAAACATTATTAATCTTACTTTAGCCACGCTTAAAGCGAGATAATATCTGAAAGGCTTTGTATATACAGAGTGTGTCCATTAAGCATCAGTGCTGGTCCGGGAAAATGTGATTAAAACAAAATACCTGGAATTTTTTATGAATTATTATTCGAAGTATTCTCCTCTCGCTTCGATACATTTCTTACATCGATTCAATAGTGATTTAAATGCGTGTTCCAGCTCATTTTGTTGAATAGCCTCCAAAGCACGCGTCGAAGCTGTTTGGATGGCCTGAATGTCTTCAAAACAACACCCTTTCAACTTTGGAAGCAAGGAGAAGTCACACCGGGGCTAAATCTGGTGAATATGGTGGGTGGTTGATCATACAGACTTGGTTTCGGGCCAAAAATTGATGCACAATTACCGATGTGTGATTTGGGGCATTATCGTGTAACAAACTGCAGCTGTTTGGATCGAGATATTCTGAACGAATGCGTCGAATTCTGTGCATCAATCGTTTCAGGACTTCTAAGTAGTAGTGCCTAAATTTCAATTTCGTTTATTTACGAATTTCTTCGTCACCAAATAGATTTTTATATGAAAATCCATTTAGTCTTTCTTTAATTCATTTTGTAATTTTACAACGTTGACGATGGCTATGCGGTTTTAATTTTTGTGTTAACGTAATTTTTTACGTTAACACAATTTTTAGTTTAATGATAAATACTTACGTGAAATATACCGGACAGTGTTTTCAGGAACATGTAGATGCTGTAAATGTCGCGAAATTGACATTTCGCTACTGTTTTTGAGTTACCTCTCTTATACTCATCAAGTAATTTATGAAAAACATTGTTCAGGAAACGACATTTTTTTTATTAAAACTGAACAGATTGTACCCGCTGCCCCATACTGTACGATGCCATTTTTCTAAATGGTCACTAACGTATTAATTTGATTTTCGTTGTTTAATGAACTTTTAATCTCAAATCCCACATCCGAACTCTCCAATTTCCATTGTTACCGTTAGGACTCGCGTTGGCGTTTCGTTGTAATTGCTGCTCCGGATACCCCAATCCGGACCAATTGAATCGTTCCACACTCCTGCTAACACAATAGTCTTAATGCGGACCCAACTTTCCATTAATAGACAAGGTCTAAATGTAAAGTATCCATCCCTCGGCCTAATTACATTGATTGGAAGGCACTCTGAACTTTTGAACTGACCGGGAGGCCTTAACTTTTGAGCCATGCGTATGAATACGTTCTGCATTACTTATTTTTTTATGTTTTTTTACTTTAATTTAATTAACTTTTACTGATGTGTAGTAGATCTTCAACATCTCTTCTTACATTGTCGTGCCACCGTGTTTTAAGTCTATCTCTTTTTCTGTTACCTCTGCGATCTTAGTCACTGACCTCTCACATAGTATATATTATTATTCACGTATGGGCCCTGGTGGACCACGCGAAGTACAATTAGAGGCGTTTGTTGTTGTTAGCCTTCCTTTGCGCCCATACTAATTTCATTCTTTCGCTATGAGCTTTTTTCCTTTCGTCAGACCAAGTTGTTCCAGTCTTCCTACATTTTTCTCTCTGGCCAACCTTCCAAACGTTAACCTTGTGTCTGAAACAGCCTCCATCCTGAATTTCACTTTGTGTAATATTTGCTGATCTTAGGTCCTCTGTAATTGCAGCAATCCATTTAATTATTTCTACTTTAGCTCTACTCCTGTTTTCATAAAATTCGACTATTTGTCTAGTCAGCCTACTCGGATTCATCCGTTTTATGTGTCCATAAAACTTAAGTCTTCTTTTTCTCATATCGCTATGTATATCTGTGTATGGTTTGATTTCTTGGTTTTCTCGAAGTCGGTATGTTGTGCTATTTATTTGTTTGGGGCCTAGGATTTTTCTTATGATTTTTCTTTCCTTCTTTTCAATGTCCTCGATGTCCCTCTTTCTATTCAAAATGAGCGTTTCTGCAGCATATAGACATTCTGGCTTAATAACTGTGTTGTAATGTCTCAGTTTTGTGTTTTTAGATAGGCATTTTTTGTTGTAAATATTTTGTGTAAGTCTCAATGCCGTTTCCATTTTTTGACATCTACCCTTGTTGGCCGCTTTTTCCAACCCATTTTCCATGATTATTTCACCCAAATATTTGAATTGAGAGACTCGTCTGATGTTACCATATTTTGTTTTTAGAAATGGTGTTCTTAGTCTGTTGCAGGTCATGTATTGTGTCTTTTCAAAGGAAATTTGGAGTCCTACCTTTTCTGCTGTTTCTTTTAGGATTTCAATCTGTTTCTGTGCCGTCTTGAGCTAAAATTGCTAGATCATCAGCAAATGCCAGACAATCAATTTTGATGTTGGTTCTCACCAGTTTAATGGGCTGGTCAATATTCAGGGCCGACTCTTTTTCACGCCACTCCTGTATTACTTTTTCTAGAACACAGTTAAATAAGAGTGGCGAGAGTCCATCCCCTTGTCTCACTCCAGTTTATATAAATATATATATATATATATATATATATATATATATATATATATATATATATATATATATATATATATATATATATATATATATATATATATTCGCGTGGAATAACCACGTCAATTTGTTACTTTTTATGAACTATTTTACTTGTGCACTATTTTAAGTTTTAGGTAAGCAAAAAAAAATTCTCATTATTTTGACTCATAACATTGCATACTTATGGCTAGTGAAATCTGTTACAAAAACCGGAAAGTAATTACCGACACACCTGGTATATGAGTAATTCTATTACATTTCGAATGATTTCTCGGAAGGTGTCAATTGATTTTGCTGAAACTTGGGAATCTTGAAGTACTCTAAAAAGTATCCCCACAAACCAAATTTCAGCTTTCTAGGTGTCATAGGTCAAGAGAAATTGCTTTTTAAATGGTAAAAAAAAACACCATTTTTAGCCCATTTTCAAAAATTTATTTCTCAAAAACTTTAAACCGGAATTGAATAATAATAATCGAAAAAATATTTAGGACCCCTAGACCTTTTAGCCTTTTTTTAGAACGTAATTGATAGAAATAAAAATTTCCGTAAAATGACCATTTTCAAATGGCTACCAAAAATTCAATTTTGAACCGATCTCTTCTCGCCATAGTTCTTTCTCTTTCGTGGATGTACGCTCTTCAAGCAAGTGACTCCGTTTCAAAGTGATATTCCGTTTTAAAGTTGGTGATTTTTGAAAAATTGCGAACTTTGACCCTCTAGTACGCATTTCTATCAACCCCGAATCGCATAAAAATTGAGGAGAACGCAGTGTTCTATGTCTAGAATAATCCCTCGAAGGGACTTCAGTGATTTTCACTCACGAACTTCAGTGATTTTCTACAATTTTTTAAACTTTGGTAAAATCAATAAAAATTCGAATCTTTAATTAAATTCAATAATGAAGCTGCTTATTCGTTTCTCATTGTTTATTTTGCTTTTATTTGGACGATACGTTATTAAAATTATGTAAACATAACGTAGAATACAAAAAAAAATTTAATATAATTTTTATTTTTTACTACGTATATGTAAGTTAATTTTTTTGTTCGAAGTTTTTTTTCTTTCTTAAAGTAAAACTATGTTTGAAGAAAAAAGTTTTCATAAAAATATTCTAATAGTTTGTGTTTATATAAGCTAACTTTTAATATATATATATATATATATATATATATATATATATATATATATATATATATATATATATATATATATATATATATATATATATATATATATATATATATATATATATATATATATATATATATATATTTATTTATATATATATATATATATATATATATATATATATATATATATATATATATATATATATATATATATATATATATATATATATATATATATATATATATATATATATATATATATATATATATATATATATATATATATATATATATATATATATATATATATATATATATATATATATATATCTTCCAAATAATGCTCTTTTAGTCCATTCTCCACCGCAATACGCTCACTATCCGTTAGCCATGTTTTTCTATCATCGCCGTTGTTACGACCGTTTTCTTACGTCCGCCGCATCAAGACTTATCACGGCCGCTAAATAACGAGACCGCTTTCTTAGGAAACCGTAGCTTTAATAAGAATGAAGTAGGGCAAACTGGTAAAAATGGCACGGGACGCTGGATGGGAAGAGAAAAGGAAACAGAATAAGCCCAAGAAAATCTGGAACAACGAAGTAGGAGATATTCTTAAATCAAAGGAAATAACATAGAACAAGGCAAGAACAAAGGTGATGGATAGAAAAGGATGGAAATTAATGATGAAAACTGAAAATCCCGACACTTTGATGCATCATAAACACCACTTGAAAGTTTAAAAAAATATTTAAAATGATTCTTCTGGTATTACATATAATCGTCATATAATTGCAACTGGTAACTAGTTTACATACAATTAAATAATAGCAATCAACCTTTCATATTACACGACCTAACAGATTGTCTTGTACGAAATAATCGTGATGAAAAAAATACCGTCAAAGGACGAGAGGGGGTGTTAAAAATCCAACCCCTCCTGTTATAAATCGTGTTTCGTCCGAAGGAGATCAGATCGCGAGAGACCGGCACCATTCGTCTTGTGTCGCCGGGAAAGAAGCATAGAAAATAGACTTTTCCGACATCGTGATGTTGGAAAACTACACCCGGGCTCGATAGAAGTCGAGAGGGGTGGTGTAAAGTAAAAGAATGCTGTGATGTAGGGAGACAAGACAAATCGTGTTTTAATTCAAGTGTCTCGATTTAGGGGGCGTCACTGACTTTTTTTATGTCAGTCTCCTTTTTCTGGCGCTTTCAAATTTATCCATTGCAAGTGGATTTCACGACCCTAATAGTTGGTTTGTTCTTCGTCTACACTAAGAAATACTGAATACCGGAATAAAGACAAGTACAAGGCAACGTGTATATTAATTACTTCGCAATATCTTCAAAATAAATCCCATAATTTTTCGATATAATTATTTCTAGCAGTATTAACTCTTGATGTGAAGTTATTCTTTCTCTCAAGAACAGCTGGACTTTTTCCTTTCGAACACCCTTCGCTCTTCAGAACCTCCTTAACTCTCAACCATCTTTGTAGAATCTTGACGTGATGTTGTTTTATAATTATTTGACGAACATATCTTTTTATCAACAGCAGGTTCTCTTCATCCGCTCTCCAGACATTCAGCTTGAGCCCAACTGATGACGAATTAATGCCAGAAAAGGTTCTTGGGAGATGCTTGCTGGCATCGGGCTGGCCAATGCACCGGACCCCCTCTTATAATACACCGATTAGGAAAATTTCCATGTAATATGCCTCGGGCCTGTCAACTAAAATGTGCCGGAGGACCGTCTTGCACAAACCATATTCTATTCCTAACATCTAATGTGACATCATCGAGCAATTCAGGCAGATCCCCGTGGAGAAATCTCGAATACACCTGCCCAGTTAGTGTTGCTGGTAAAAAAAATGGTCCGATTAATCGGTTGCTGATTATTCCAGTCCAAACATTGACGGCAAACTGGTATTAGTGTTTATATAATAGAGTTCATGATTTCATGAGAATTCTCTTCTGCCCAAAGATGATTGTTATAAAAATTCATTATTATCTCTCTTGTGAAGAGCTCATCAGTAAATAGTACGGAAATATAAAAATTGGGATCAACTGTATGTTGAAGAAACCAATGACAAAATGTCAAGAGGGCAAAAAATCCCTTGGAAGCAATGCATGTACCTTTAAAACATTCCACACAGTGACACGAAAAATGTCCATATTCACTGCAATAATCCTTGTACTTGTAGTTGGATTTTCGGTAATTACGTTTAAGATCTGTTCTTCCGCATCTGGCGTTTTAATATCTCTATTTTGGCCTCTATCTGATACTTGCACCTTGAAATTATCGTATTCCCTTAAACGCCGATGAACATCAGGAAATATACTTCTACTAGAACATAGGCGTAGAGGAAATGTTGCCTGATATAAAAGTCTTGCTCTTCTGGCATTACAAATGGCCATTCCGTAATAGAGATCAATATCGGCTAATTTTGCATTAGTATACTTATGCATATTTTTGCCTTGCCCCCTAATGTATTGTTAAGTAACAATAACGCCAAACTATTTCGGTTGCTAATGACTAAAACGTCGACTAAGTAAGACTAAGTGCCACTGGAGTTTTGTTAATATGATGTTACAATAAATTATTTATCTCTATTGTATTCATTATTTTATTATATCAAGATAGTCAAGAAACCAAAGCAGATACGAAAAAATGGCAAGATACACTTTTTGTAGAAAATAATATTCTGTGTTGAAAAATGTATTTAAGTTTAATTTTGCACAAAACCATACTAATTATTTTTTTAGACTTGATATTCTCTCAGATTATGGCCACTGGAAGGCTGATGATGTGTACTAAATTTGGTTACAATACCTTTTTATGCGGAAGATATACATTAAAAAAGAAAAAAATACTTCAACACCCTGTATCTCGAACACGAAGAATTTCCAGATCCATGTTCGTATGACATTTTTGTGTTATTTAGTGGCGTAGAATTTGCCAAAACAGTCTGGCAGAGTATTTCATTAACATCATATATTCATTCATTTCATTAACACTATATATATATATATATATATATATATATATATATATATATATATATATATATATATATATATATATATATATATATATATATATATATATTAAAAGTTAGCTTATATAAACACAAACTATTAGAATATTTTTATGAAAACTTTTTTCTTCAAACATAGTTTTACTTTAAGAAAGAAAAAAAACTTCGAACAAAAAAATTAACTTACATATACGTAGTAAAAAATAAAAATTATATTAAATTTTTTTTTGGATTCTACGTTATGTTTACATAATTTTAATAACGTATCTTTATAACGTAATTTTATAACGTAATATATATATATATATATATATATATATATATATATATATATATATATATATATATATATATATATATGAAGGAGTCATCGGAAGATGAAAATTATCATTTGGAGGAGAATGAGATATTTAGAAATCCTACTACAGAGGGTGCATCCAATTTTTTTTTGTTTTAAGTGGTGGTCTATAGTCTTTGCTCTTCACATTATATAAAGTTTCATTATTTCTTACAAAATCAATAAATATTTAGTTTTTTTTCGCTGGTCGAAATTATTTTTCTTTGTACATATTTTACAAGGTATTTCGAACTTTCATTTTACTTCCTTCAGATAAGTCTGTTGTTTGGGTCTTCACACGAGGTCTACTTGTTCCAGGAGAAGAAATATTTGGATTATGTTCTTTTCTTTTGTTAATATTATATAATACACTGTTTTCCTTGATGTTTTTAATGCTACTGCAACTCTCTAAAAAATATATTACAATGTGATAATGCAAAATAAGTAAATCGTGGTTAAATTAACTATTTTTTATCTTTTGAATGGATGAATGACACTCTAAAACTCCCCTATTCCTTTTTTCCATTTCATAATATTCATAAACATTCCCCTTTTTGTAACTTTTGAAAAAGTTTTCTTCTTTTTGTAACAAAACAAACCAAATGTTTGGCAAAAAAAAACATATGGAATAAATTATTACATAAATTATATAATTATATTTTATTATTTTTTTGTAGTGTATGTAATGTATTTTGTATTGTAATCTGTAGATTGTTTTATTAATATACCGAAAAGTTCAATTTTTCTATTGGAACCTTCGGTGTGAAACACTAAACTCAAAGAGACTTACCACTAAACACCGAAAACTTTTTTTAAAGTTCTCGACGTTTCGCTACGCACGACGTTTCGCTTAGCACGTTTCGCTAACCATGTTAGCAGCATCAGGAGATTATTTAATCTACCTAGACTAAATCATCTCCTGATGATGTTAACATGGTTGGCGAAACGTGCTTCAAGAACTTTAAAAAAAGTGTTTCGGTGTTTAGTGGTAACTCTCTGAGTGAGTTTAGTAAACCGTAAGCGTTAGCAAAACAAGAAAGAAATAATAGTTTATTAATAATTTACCGAAAACCCAAAAAAAAACCAACAAAAAATTAAATATATATAATGAAATTATAATTTATGTCCAATAATGCCTTAAGAGCCCAATGGAACAAAAACTGCATTCCGATAGATCGAAAATAAACAAGACATAAATAGACGTTGCTATTATTAAGATAATTAAATTTATTTTCATATCAATTTTAAATGGTTGCATTTTGGATACATGTCTTAAGGAAACTTTTTATTCAAAAAACTATAAATAATCGTTGGTTAAATTTTCGAAACTACTTTCCCCTAAGCTGATATAGTTTACATTGAATTACATTGGCAACGTTAAAATAGTCACCAAGTTCAACATTTCTATTGGAGATTGTGACTTGGAGGTGTGAAACACTAAACTCGAAGAGAGATTTATCACTAAACACTAAATCACATTATTTAACTTCTCGATGCGCGTTTCACCAACCATGTTAGCATCATCAGGATGTGATTGAACTTATCTCCTAATGATGCTTCGAAAAGTTAAATAAAGTGATTTGGCGTTTAGTGGTAAATCTCTGTAAGTTTAGTCATCTAGTTGAGTAGCAAGCAGTTAACAAGACTATTTTTTGGGACTTGAGAAAAGATTTGCATAATTTTGACACGAATAAATTATAAATTCTTATATTTTCTTCTCATTTCGCCTATTTAATTAAAGTTTACAACGTTTCTTTTTAGAAAAACAGTCCAGTATAACGATATGAACAAGTCATTTAGTTGCAGGCAAACTAAACTTCGCCTTGCCTCATAATTTACAATTTCCTTGCTTCCCTCCAATGAACAACTGCAAACAATAATACACGAGCTGACAAAGATGACCATTGTTCTGACCAGATCATTATTCGGCCAGACGATGATCCTTTATGTCTCGCAGGACCCCAAGAGGGTACCGCATTGTGAGATCTCAATTTATTCGCCTTGAAGGGTGTGGATTAATTCCTTCTCGATTAATCCTTAACCCTAAATAAGACTGAAACTTTTCAATTGATTATAAGACAAATTAAAAATCACACGAGCTCAAGAAAATTTAAATTAACAAACTAAGATTTTTTCTAAATTTCTACTGTATTTAAAACTGGTATGTACCAGGTGTTTCGGTTAATAATTCGGTATGCAGCCTACTTAGTTGGTTGTACAACTTTTATATTTACGTTTTTTCTCTACCTCCAACCATTGTCAAGATATCAATCGATATCGCACTATTGGGACACTCTATATATATATATATATATATATATATATATATATATATATATATATATATATATATATATATATATATATATATATATATATATATATAATATAATAATAATAATAATAATAATATTTATTTGTTCCCAAAACCATAAGGCATGGAACATCGTTAAGAAAGTACATAATAAACACTTAATTCTATATAAAGAAAAACGGAAAAAAAATCAATTACAATTCAAATATAATATCTGTAACACAAGTCACAAAAAAAAAGAAGGAAAGATAGGAAAAAAAAAGACAATTGGAAAGAAAAGACGAGGAGAGAAATACACAGTCAACATAGTATTGTTTACATAATTTACATGAATTTACATGAATTAGCTGATAACATAATTAGTACAAACATAAACAGTTAAATTCACCAAAACAGGCTTTTCTGATAATTTAATTGAATTTAAATTGTTCTTTGTTTCCCCAAGAAAATCATTGAATGAATAATAAGCCTTGCTCAACAAATATATTTTAATCGCTCTCACAGACTGATCACGTGGCAGATCTCGAACACACTCCGGAAAAATATTATATATATCTTCATAATAGTATACTGCACATTCTTCTGTATATAACTAAAATTACATCTTTCATTCACGAGATTCGACTTATACCTAGTTATATAACCATGCTTTGCGATAGCTTCCTCAAAGAGATCTCTATTATTAAATACAAAAGTGTACGAATCCAAAATAAACATGCTGACAACTGTCAGAATTCCTTTGCCAATAAAAACATTCCTGCAGCTCTCGTGATGCTTCATTTGAAAAACACTTCTTATGCATCTTTTTTGGAGCACAATTATTCTCTCTATATCTGGAGAATTTCCCCAAAAAATCAAACCGTATCTTATCCTCGACTGAACATAGGTATGGTAAGCCGACATTGCAGTCTCGGAACCAACATTCTGAGCTATGATTCTCAGTGCATAGCAATACCGAGATAAACCTGCAGCGACTTTTATTTATATATTATACATACATATATATATATATATATATATATATATATATATATATATATATATATATATATATATATATATATATATATATATATATATATATATCTTATATATATATATATATATATATATATATATATATATATATATTTATATATATATATATATATATATATATATATATATATATATATATATATATATATATATATATATATATAAATATATATATATATATATATATATATATATATATATATATATATATATATATATATATATATATATATATAAATATATATATATATATATATATATATATATATATATATATATATATATATATATATATATATATATATATTATATACATTATTGTTTTATTCAAAGTATTGTCCATCACTAGCCACTACTTTTTCCCATCTTTCTGGCAGCATTTGGGTACCACGTCGGAAGAACTCATCATCTTTTGAGGCTATCCACGAATCGAACTAATTTTTGCTACCTTCATATGATGTAAAAAATTGATAATCGGAAGGAGCAATGTCTGGCGAATATGGTGGTTAGGGCAGGACTTCTCAATTAAGTGTTTCTAAATCTGACCGGCGTTATAACATGCGAACGGACATTATCATGTAGGAGAATAATTTTCTCTTGTCTGGAGTAGTAATAGGCGCGTTTTTCCTTGAGCGCTCGGCTCTATCTCATTAATTGTGTTCGGTATAGAGCTCCAGTAATGGTTTTGCTCAGTTTGAGCAACTCATAATACACGAGACCAAGCTGATCCCACCAAATACACAGCATGAGTTTTTTTTCCATGAATATTCGGGTTGGCTGTCGATCTTGAAGCATGGTCAGGTAGTCTCCATGATTTTCTCTTATTTGGGTTATCGTAATGGATCCATTTTTCATCACCAGTGACTATACGATGCAAAAAACCCTTTTTTATGCCTGGCAAGTAGCATTTCACTCATACAAAATCGGCGTTGAACGTCTCTCAGCTTTAGTTCATATGGAATTCAATTTTCTTGTTTTTGAATAATTCCAAAGGATTTTAAACGATGTAAAATTGCTTGTTGAGTCACTCCTAATGTAAGTGCAAGTTTGGGATGAATTTTCCCCCAATAATACTTCCAATTCCGTGTCTTCGTACACTTTCGGCCTTCCACTGCGTTCTTTGTCTTTCGCGTCAAACTTACTGTTTTTAAACTTTTGAAACCACTCACGACAACTTCTCTTACTTACAGCAGCCTCGCCATATGCTTCTATAAGCAATCGATGCCCCTCAGCTGATTTCTTCAAATTAAAGAAGTAAATCGAAAGTTCCCGCCAGTAGCGTTTATTCGGCATAAAACTTGACATTTTCGTATCATTTGCTGATACGGAGTCACTAATACTTGAAGGTTATGTTGTTACCAGATGACCAAACGTATGATATTACGTTTTACATCTGACAATTTCAACATAACCTTCTGGTGAGGCCATCTTTTGTCAAACGGCGGAAACTTATTTGTACTACTAATATTATTTATTATGGCAAATTAATTAGAAAATAAAACTTGGCTTATTTTAACGATTGTGATAGCACAATCTACTGATGAACAAATACAATTCTTTCCAGACAGTTCCACACATGCGACTCTCTGGAATTTTCATTTTCCTTGCATACAAACACTGTCTGATTCCGTGAAATGAACGTAGCTGAAATTTTATTATGACGTCGAAGATACATCTTGCACCGGGCTCAAAATCAAAGTGCGACTGTTGAAAATTATATTTCCTCGTCCGTTAATTCGCTCTCTAATTTAATAGTCGAGCAGAAGTGGCAATTTTGTCGTTTTCTCTCTAGTTTTGTAATTAGTCAGAATGAAAATGTATAAAGTGGAGACTCGGTAACTAACGATCGTATTTTGTTTTACTCTGCTTAGAGTTAAATCAAGGAGCTGTTGCTAGATATAGGTGAATGGGGCAAGAGTAGTTTGTGCTATTAAAGCCATTTAATATTTGATGGGTCTACATTATTACAATAAGAATCACTACTTGGTTAGGTCGGTACGTATTTATTATTGTATTCAATATATGAGGTGTGACTGTTAAATAACGAGACTGACACTGCTGCAGAAGGAGTACGCATGCGCCAAACGCCAGCGACCAACAGCTGTTTAGCGTGGAACCTTCTCTTTCGAATGCAGTACCTCTCACATCAGTAAACAAATCCATATAACTGTTCGCATTAAAGTTATTTTTGTTTGGTCGGAAAAATGTTAAGTGTAACAATAGAGCAACAAATTGTTGCGAAATTTCACTTATAATTTATTGAAAGAAGTGTATGGTTTATCGCGTGCACGTGTTTTTGAGTGATTTAAACGATTTCAGGATGGCTGAAGAGACGTTGAACATGATCCACGCCCTTTCCACGTCAAAAATACGATGACAATATCGAAAAAATCGGTAATCTGGTTGGATCGTACCTGTCGGTTAAGTATTCGTGCGATTGCTGAAACTGTAGGAATTGACAAAGAATGCCTACGGCAAATTTTATATAACAATTTTAACATGCAAAAGGATGTACCAAAATAGTACCTAAAATTCTCACGTTTGAACAACAGGAAGCTCACAAAAATGTTTGTACTGTCACTTTGAATCCTATTGAAAATGACCCAAATTTATTGGATATCCGCCTTATTCGCCAGATCTTGCGCACCGCGACTTCTATCTGTTTCCTGAGGTGAAATCTACATTAAATAGCACAAGATTTGAATTCGTTGAAGCTGTGAAAGAGAACGTAGTACGCGTTCTGAAGAAACTGACAGAAGAAAACATCCAGCGCTGTTTCAAACAATGGAAGATTCGCATGGAGCGTTGTAGGGATAGAGGAGGGGTGTCCATTGAAGGTGATAATAAGTAAATATGTATGAAATCAAAATAAAATATTTACAGCGTCACTCTCGTTATTGAATAGTCCCATCTCGTAGATATTTTGTAAATCTAGTTATTAAACTCGAAGGGATTTACCACTAACCACCAAATCTCTGTTTTGAATATCTCTACACACGTTTCGCTAACCATTTTAGCATCACTAGAATATTTAATCCGAATTATATTCTGATGATGCTAACACTGTTAGCGAAACGTGCGCCAAGAAGTGTAAAAAGAGATTTTGATGTTTAGTATGCAATCTCTTTGTGAACTGGACGGTTACTCATCACTAGTTCACTCACTAGTTTTGCTACTGCCCTTTCTTTGGCGCAGGTCTCGTATGGGTGCAGTGGCTTCATCGCAAGTTACAAAATGCGAAGCGAAGAAGTGAGAGATCAAAGTGGAATACATGATGTGCCCAAACGGATAAGCAGAATATATAAGAATAGATAAGAAAACAACATACTTGTGAAATGTGCAAAACGAAACAGACGAACGTGGAAAAAGAAGAAGAGGAAAATCTCCAAAATTGTAGAAATGTTGTTGAATCGCAACATCGGAAGAGCATACTTGTGATAAACGGGCACATGCCTACCTATATGGATCATTCCATATTAGAAAGAGGAAGAAGAAAAAAATTGCTTTCATTTTTCAAAATTGCTTTCATGAAATGAATTTTAGCATTTCTACCGTGTGCTTTTCACCTATTGTCAGTCTATTAATAGCTCAGGTGACTTCTTCTACAATTAAGTTTTTTACTTTATTTTTTATTTACGCATTGATTATCAAATCGGAGCGAAACACTTTGTTTGCAGTTAATTATAAATGAATTAAAATCTATAAACTTTAAAATAAAATTACGTGAACATGAAAGCGTTACGATTGGTAGCCACGTCATTACGTTAAAGTGTTTTTGCGTAAGTAGTATCAACGGCAGGAATTTTTCCCAGGAAAAGTGATATCCCGTTGAGGTGATATAAATTGGTCCCCAAAAAGTCCAGATTTAACTCCATTTGATTTTTTCTTGTAGAGTTATGTTAAGAGCAAAGTTTATGAAAATAAACCATGTACCTTATTGCAACTACGGGAGAATATTGTTCATGAGATCCACTCGATATCGAGACATATGTGCGGCAGGGTGATAGCACATTTTCGATCTTGCCTTCAAAAATGCCAGCGCCGCTAAGGCAGTATAATGTTATAATAAAATTATTATACCTTAAATCGACTTCTATTAATTATATCTACAAAAATGAACAACAATATTGGACACCTTGTGTATCATCTTTCCATTTATTTCCTATATCCCGATTGTGCGTGCGTGTTCTTCGCTTTTGTATGTTTTTAACGTGCGTTCTGTGTCAATAAAGTAATGATACTGGTGGCGTAATATTCGGAGTGGTACTACTGTTAACTTCCCCTTTGGAGGGAAGACAGGCCAACATTTGATGCGTCTTCGGGGTGAATTTGACCTCTCTACAGTTACTTGGTGGGTAGCAGCAATTTTTTCGTTAACCGGACTTTTCTAGTGACTTTAGGGAATTCAAAATTGTACTGAAGGTGCATCAGATGTCGGCACACATCTCTGCCAACAGGCACATCTCACATTATATCAATTTTTGCATTTTTTCTCTATTGTTTAATAAAATCAATTCCATTTTTATCTTTTATATTTCTTACTTTAACATATATAGTTTATCATACTTCACTACAATAAAGTTCGATCTATTCTCATTCTCGGTTTCTAATTGCTTGTCGCCACCGCTTTAGGTTGCTTCAGTTTTGCGGCCTTTACAATCAAAACTTTCGGCTTTTGGCCGGTCCGAAACTATCAAACAAAGTGACCGCTTCAGCAAAATCCCCCGACTGAGGAAAATCCTGTTTTTGACAGAATTAATTAGTTTGGCACCAGTGCAGCTTTTGTCCCTAACTAAACGTTAAATATTTGGTTAAATGTGTCGCCATTACAAAAAGATAGATTGGTTGCTAAATTTTAGTTTTAAAACTATACTTTCCATATAGAGTTTGTATAATTAATGTTTGCGAAACACAGTAGGGATATATATATATATATATATATATATATATATATATATATATATATATATATATATACTCTGACATGTCAAGAGATATTTCGATTTTTCTGAAAAAATCACTTAGTTTTAATTTTTACCGTAATATTAAGTTAAAAATTGGTCTTAATATAGTACAGCTTTTATTACATAGCTAGAAATGTAATTTAAAGAGGAATCATCCAGTGAAAACCCGAAATCGATATCTCTGACATGTTAAGAGATATTTCGATTTTTCGTAAAGTGTGAAGGAAGGCAAACATTAGGTTAATATTTTTTTAACTTAATGCAGGTAGTAGTGAAATAATAACTGATTTTTTTCAGAAAAATCGAAATATCTCTTGACATGTCAGAGATATCGATTTCGGGTTTTCACTGGATGATTCCTCTTTAAATTACCTTACTAGCCATGTAATAAAAGCTGTACCATTCCATTTGAAAAAACTGAACAAAACTTCAAAAAAACTATTGTTGAATATAACGCCACCTCGCGGTTTCATTTATAAACTAAATAATTTATCTTCCAGATTATCTTATTGTCCCAGCAATTGCCTTTTAAATAAATCCAAATTGAGGAAAATTGGTGTAGGCAAACGGACATTAGACGACTTTTTATCTAAATAGGTAAAACTCCCCCCCACTTCTTTATTCGCGAAGTTACGACAAAATGTCATAAAACAAAGTTGTAGGAGACAGTTTGCTAATTATAACTGAGAATTTTTCTTACTCGGTTAACACTTGAAAATACACAAAAAAAAAGATTTTTAAAAATGTTTAGCTCGTCACGCCCTCTTGCGGTCGTTTTAGAAGCTTAAAAATATTTTTGGTGAATTTCTTACGGTCAGTTTTAGTATAATATTTTTTTCCCCAAAGCTGTGGGATAAATAGTTTTCAAGATACGACCGCGATCCATCCTTAATGGGACACCTAGTATATATATATACAGGGTGTTAGGTAAACATGCGACAAAAATGCTAGGGGTTTTCCTTGTCCTATTCTAAGAATATTTTGACCTATGGTGATTTTTGAAAAACCCCTTTGTTTCGAAGATACAGGGCGAACAAAATTTGCGAAAACCATATTCGATATTTTTTGAAATCATTAATGTAAATAAAAAGTAGGGTGTACGTCAATGAGTTTATCAAGTACAAAAACTTTTTTTTTTCGATCTCGATCACTTGGAACGGCTGTTTTTTCTAGTGAGTGAATTTCATCGGTTGCATTTGTTTACATAGATTGAGTGACGTTTGGCTGTTTGACGTGTCTTAAATAGTGAGTGAAATCCTCTATCATAATGTATACAAACGCCGAGATAACTGACATGCACTTCATGTATCGACTTTCTGATGGCAATGCATTACAAGCTAGGCGATTGTACAGTGAACGATTTCCAGCCCGTAATGTCCCTGACCGAAAAATCTTCGAAAATATTCATCGATGTCTTCGTGAAACAGGCACATTGAAACGAACTGAAGGGTCAGGAAGATCACTGACTGTAAGAACGGTGCAATTGGAACAGAATGTGCTGGCATGATAGCGGAAGAGCCTAGTAATTCTACGCGAAAAATTGCAAATACTTTGAATGTGAGTCACTGGACAGTTTGGAAAATTCTTAAGGACAATTTGTTGTATCCATACCACATTCAACGCGTTCAGGCACTACTACTGTTGATTTTCCTCCATGTATTGCATTATGTCAATGGATATTGCAAACTTTACTTCGCATCCCTCTATTCCTGACACAAATTCTTTTCACCGATGAAGCCACTTTCGCAAGAAACGCAATAAGGAACTTTCATAATAACCACGTGTGGGCAGATGAAAATCCGCATAAGGTATGCGAAGAGTTGCGTAGTTTTCAACATCAGTTCTCTTTGAATGTTTTGGGTTGGAATTGTAGGTGACTATCTAATTGGACCGGTATTTCTATCACAACGACTTACTGGCGAGGTGTATCGCAACTTTTGGAACGCTGCCTGAGTTTCTAGAAGATGTACCATTGGCAGCCAGGCATGAAATGTGGTTTATGCTCGTGTTTTTTTAACAGTAACTTACGGATATCGCTGGATTAGTCGAAGTGGGCCACACGCATGGCCTGTTCGATCCCCGGACTTAAACTCCCTGGATTATTTCTTCTAGGGATATCTGAAGTCATTAGTGTACACTACTCTATTGAAGAATTTGAATGATTTGCGAAATCGGATATTTGCTGGGTGTAACTCAATTAGAAACGACCTTGGTGTGTTTGAAAGAGTTCGGCAGTCAATGACGAGAAGATTGAATGCTTGTATCAAGGCTGGAGGAAGTCATTTCGAACATTTATTGTAGATTGAGCAACTTTACATGTACTTTTTGATAATAAAATGTTGTTAATGTCGTAAATTTTGTTCACCCTGTATCTTCGAAACAAAAGGGATTTTCAAAAATCATCATACAATAAAATATTCTTAGAATAAGTCAAGGAATAACCCCTTTAATTTTTGCCGCATGTTTACCTAACACCTTATATATATATATATATATATATATATATATATATATATATATATATATATATATATATATATATATATATATATATATATTGTTTCTAAATCATTCCAGGTGTCGATCCGTTGATCCTGTGAAGAGTCACGTCGTTTCGCCAAAATCGCATTTGGCATTTTCAAGTGTTGTCCCATTGTCATTGTTGACGCATTGTCAAGTGACACCCGGAATGATTTAGAAACATTATTTACCACCCATGAAAATATTAGATGTAACATATATATATATATATATATATATATATATATATATATATATATATATATATATATATATATATATATATATATATATATATATAGATTCTGTGAAGAGTCAATTGGTGGAGTCCAACCTAACCTAACCATATTGTATGTGTTTACCTTAATTCCGATATTATTGCTTTTATTGTCAATATAATAAGTATTAATATGTATATAGATTAGAACACACAAAGAGAGTATTCCATTATACTTATTCGACACTTATTGTTGATTAAAACACACTAAAATTGCACAAATCTACTATTAAACTTCTAAGTTTTTGACACCAACTACCAAAATTCCATAACAATGAGTCATCTGTGGTGTTTCAATATGGCCGTATCAGTCTCCTTTTATATGTACATTAAGATAGGCAAGGCTCCTTCCTGTTAGTTTTATATTCAAAGAAAAACTACAATGAAAAGAAAACGAAGTACTATTCAAAGAGATAACAAAACAACTTTCTTTGGATGCATATATGAATGTGATTAATCCAAATATAATAGCTAGCAAAAATATATAAACCAAAACCAGAAGAAATATGGTAGCAAAAAAATGCCACTGGACAGGTATTTAATGATATAAGGTAAACAAGAAGTAAATTATGTCGATTAATAAATAAATGTTCAAAGAAAAAACAAAATAAACATTAGCCTTTTTGTATATTCTCATATTCTCCAATTTCTCGAATTTTCCATATGGAAAATGCCCCGAAAAAAAAACAGCTTTCAGAAAGGATTACATTTGTAAATACCGGCGTATACAATCGCGCTTATCAGCCTGGAACTCAAAAATTAATTTCGCTTTACCGAAATGGATTTAATTTTCGTCATATTTTTTTTTATTCTAATGGAGAGAATTCTACGGTGTAGGCCCGAAATGGAGGAGGAAAAAAATATAATTAGAGTTTAATTGTTTTTCTTTTTTTTTGTCTGTAACAGTCGAGGATTTATATTGGATGTTTTGTAAACGAATTATTCAGGGAGGGGCTTCAAAGGCAATCGAAAAACTATTAGCATTTAAACCTTCAAGTATACAGGGTATGTCACCAAAGCACCGATAATTTTAAATTTGAATTTTCCGCTGTATTGTAATTAATTCAGCGTTAAATAAGTCAAGGCAAGTCAAGCGCGGAATACGAGGTCTGGTTATTAAATAACAAGACTGACGCTGCTACAGACAAAGTACGCATGCGTCAAACGCCAGCGACCAACAGAGCGTTTAATATAAAGCCTCCTCTTTCGAATGCAGTATCTCTCGCTTCTGTAAACAAATCCGTCTAACCGTAACTTTCGTTCGCATTAGAGTTGTTTTTTTATTTCATAGAGTTGTTTAAAGCAACGAATTATTGTGAACTTTTACTTGAAACTTGGAAAAACCACTACTAAAACTTATAATTTATTGAAAGAAGTATATAGCAAAGAATGTTTAACCCGTAAATGTGTTTTTGAGTGGTTTAAACGTTTTTAAGATGGCCCAGAAGATGTTGAAGCTGATCCACGTCCGGATCGCCCTACCTCGTCAAAAACGGATGACAATATCGAAAAAATCGGTAATCTGGTTCGATCTTCGTGCGATTTCTGCAACTGTAGGAATTGACAAATAATGCGTACGGCAAATTTTACATAACAATATTAACAAGCAAAAAGTGTGTGCCAAAATGAGGCCTAAAATTCTCACGTTTGAATATATATATATATATATATATATATATATATATATATATATATATATATATATATATATATATATATATATATATATATATATATATATATATTATACTGACCCTTTCAATGCTATTGAAAATGACCCAAACTTACTGGAAATGATAATAACAAGAGCCCAAATTCACCGAGAACCAAGAAAGCTCCAATGAGCAAATCAAAATTCAAAGCAATGATGATTGTTTTATTTTTCGGTATTCATGGGATTGTGTACCTCCACAGGGTTCCTGAAGGTCAAACTATTAATCGACATTACTACCTTCACGTTCTTGCTGAACTCTGTGAAAGAATAAGGAAAAAACGACCCGAATTGTGGAAAAACATTTCATGGGTTCTCCACCAAGACAATGCGCCGGTTCATCCCGCATTGCCCCTGTCAAGAAGTTTCTAGCCAAGTACAGCATCCGCCTTATTCGCCGGATCTCGCGGAGAAGGAGAAGGAGTCGTTCAAAAAGGTCGGAGAGTAGGAACCCCAACAGCTCTCAAAGTAACTCGTAACCTCGTTGCAGAGGATTCGGAAAAATCCTTGAGAAAAGTGGCGACAAAACACTTCACAACACTCACAGAGTGAGTCGACCATCCATCGGATTGTAAAGGGTGATTATTTTACTGTGTCCTAATTTTGGATAGGTGACACCTACCTGTCAAACGAACTCTGAGTTTGCGCGCAAATCTGTAAATCTGTGTCTCAACAGTCTGGCCAATGGTGTAAGATCAAAAACCTTGAAATGGATCAAGAGTTACTTAACAGGCAGACATCATAGAACGAGGGTTGAGGGAAAAGTGTCGGCAAAGAGGGAAAGTGCTTGGGGAGTTCCTCAGGATTGTATTTTGGGCCCGTTGTTGTTTTTGATACATATCAACGATATTCCTACAATATTGGATAAATGTTTTATTAGTCTTTTTGCAGATCATACTCTCATATCTGTATCTATGTATAATTTGTCTGGAATGTTTAAAACATTGAATAGTGAACTGGCTATACTATTTATATGGCTATGTAAAAATAAACTTAAACTAAACGAACTGAAAACAAAGTGCTTGGTCATAGGGTCTAAAGTAAACTGCAAAAGATTTAATGAATTAGGGTTAAAAACAAATATGAATAATTGTGATATTGAAAGTGCAAATGAAATTAAATACTTAGGAGTACTGTTGGATTCTCAGCTAACATTTTGTAATCATGTCAGTTATCTACGTAGAAAGAATGGGAAAAAATAGGGTTCTTTAGTCGTATATCTTCATATTTATCACCCTGTTCGAAGAGGCTTGTATATAATACTATAGTTTTACTCCAAATACAGCAGAACAAGGCTATGCGTGTACTATTGAACCGTAATAGGCATACACCGATAGAGGTAATGTTGCGGTCCTTGGACTGGTTTTCAGTTACGCGGGCCACTGAAGGGGCTAACATTCGATTGATACATAAAATAAAACATAATTTGTTGCCCCATTATTTGAATACTTTGGTACAAAGAGTAAATATGCATTCTTACGATGTCCGTTCTAAGAACAATTATGTTGTATCAATTGTGAAAACTATTGGTCTCCAGAAGACATAGGAAGGTGTTTGCCTCTTCAATGCTTTACCCGCCCACATAGGGAGCGCTCCCAATGTGCACGTATTTAACAGACTGTTAAATTATTATTTGAAGCAATAGAGTGTTTTATCATTTGAACAGTGTTAATTTTTCTTACTTTTATTTATTTTTTTATGTATATTGATTTTGTTTTGTTACTGTTAGCTGCATATGCTAAATACAGTGTGAATTTATTTATTTATTTATTTATTTATTGAAATCATCTTGGAATGTTTAACGACAGATCAACGCTTGCAAATTGTCACAAATTGTCACAAATTTATTAACAAAACGTTTCTGTGCACCCACGTTATAGAGCACTTCGGGATGTGTTCATCGAATTATCGACAAATTCCGAACGCATTTTACGCTGCTCGATATTAAAATGAAAACAAGACAAAAAACCGTGCGTTCTGTCGCTTTGGTTGGCAGTATTGATGAAGATCCGAATTTATCAATTCGTTAATAGGGGTCGTTACCAAGCGATGATGATTGATTATATACTTCCGATTTTGAATGGTATTGATTTGGAGGAGATGAGATTCCAACAGGATGGCTCCACATTACTTGGCCACCAAGGTCATGCGATTTAACGCCTTTAGATTGTTCTCCTTAAGTTTTAATAAACCTTTGGTCTATTCCGATAAACCTGTTACTATTAACGCCTTGCAAGCCAACATAACTCAGACAATTGCGGACGTAAGACCCCAATTGCTTAAAGATATTTTCACCAATTGAAGTAATGGCAAACGCCATTGTATAAAACGATTTATTCACTTATCTTTATAAATATTCTCTATATATAAGTAACATTTTAAAGAAAAAATCCCAAATAAGAATTAGGTTTTTATAATTTTCCAGTCCTCATCCTACTTCTCTAATTTTCCATATGGAAAATATCTCCCCCAAAAACTTGCTTTCAGAAAGGATTAAAATTGTAAATACCGGCGTGTACAATCTCGTTTACCAGTATGGAATTCAAAAATTAATTTCGCTTTGTCGAAATGGATTTAATTTTCGTCAGATTTTTTTTTATCCTAATGGAGAGAGTTCTACGGTGTAGGAGGCTCGAACGGTGGAGGAAAAAAATATAATTTGGATTTAAATGTTTTCCTCATTTTTTTCAGAAACAATTCCGGATTTATTTTGGATGTTTTTACAGAAATATTTTACGAAACGAATTGCTCAGTGAGAAAACTCAGAAGTAGTTGAAAACAACTCTTCAGTCATACTATATAGAAGTTTTTGAATATGGAGTTTTTTGGTTAATGTAGTATTTATTAAAAGGCTTACAACTTTGCTCCTCCCGTTTTCCTATAGATGGCGTTAGCGGTGAGTAGTCGTCGAACTAAATACATCAGATTTGGGCATCTTGTAAACATAACCCCATAGCACCAGTAGTCGATTTGTGTTTACGTCATAAAGTTATTCGCGATTAAAAATGTCAGGTTAAGAGTCAAATTCTCGTCATTTGCTCGAGGTGTTAATTTACTTCATTAATATGAAGAAATCTGCGGCCGAGACTCACCAAATACTCTCAGGCACTTACGGTGAAGCCGCTATGAGTGAGAGTGCATGTCGTGAGTGGTTTCAACGCTTCAAGAGCGGTGATTTTCACGTCGAAGACCGGCATAGCGGTGGAAGAGCGAAAGTTTTTGAAGATGAAGAATTAGAGGCATTGCTTAATGAAGACTTGTGTCAAAGTCAAGAAGAGTTGGCAATATCATTGGGAGTGACTCAATAAGCAATTTCAAAACGCCTCTTCTGGCAATGACCCAGAAGCAAGGATACTGCGTGCCATACGACCGAAAGATGTTGACCGCCGTTTGTTTGCTTGTGAACAGTTGCTTGAAAGGCAAAAAAAAGAGATTTCTGTGTCGCATTGCGACTGGGGACGAAAATGGGTTTATTACGATAACCTCAAGCGTCGAAAATTATGGGGATATCATCGCTTAAAGATCATGCTCTATATTATGAGCTGTTAAAACCATCTGAAATAATCACACAGTAGTGGCCAACGATGGACAATACTTTGACTCATAAATGTATTTAGTTTTTTTACAATAAATACCTGAATTTTGAAACAAAAACGGCGGGAACAAAGTTGTATACCTTTTACTTCATTAATTTAGTTGTCTGGGAAGGAAACCAGGCGAAATCAATAACATTACAGAAAAAATCTTACTACTTACTATAAAGGAAGCTACTTTTCAAAAATGCAATCACCTTTACCATCGCACCGCCATCTATTGCGAAAATATCTGACTTTTCGTTTTATCCTCGTATTCTTGCAGTCCTATTATAGTAAATAAAGGAAAGGAACCAGAAAATATTCCTCGCGGGATTGTCGAGTAAGTCAAGGCCCTACAGTTTACTTTTACTTCCCGAACCATTTGTTAGTCTAGATCAGATAAGGAAAGTGGCCCTAGCGAAAGATATATCCGTACCGAGTGAGTGGCACAAGTTTAATTTTAAGTATTAATTGCGCCAGTGCGCTTGCAGGATCGTTGCGGACCCGTGAAGTAATCAGACTACAAGAAGATAGATAATCTTTTTGGTCGTTGTCCTGAACGATGACCCTAATGGTTAAAAAATAATCAGTTCTATATTTAAGGCAGTCATCTCGTGTCGGCTTTTTTGGATTTTTTTTGGCGAACTAAATAAAAATACAACTCCGAACTTTTCACCATATATTTATTTGTATTTTGAGCACACTTTACAATTTTTTCACCACTCATGTTCAAAAAAAAGTTTTTTGCCGTGACCACGGGTTTGCGGGCGTTCTGCTTACCTGAAACAAAAAATCAAACCGCATTTTAATTTGTGAAGTATGAACTAGGATGATTAAAAAATATTGAAAAGTAAATTTATGTCATCTTGTCAACATTTTTTCCTTAATTTTGGTGTTTTTTCACGGCTCATGTTGAAAGCATGAAAAAAAATGGCTTGATGAATCAGAATTATCCTAGTTTGCAACGTGAGTGAGTACTGTACTGTCTACGTGAGTACTGAATACGTCAATCAAACTTCGAAGGAGTTCGTTCGATAGATTTCGAGATATCGTGGTCACCAGTTTATAGAAAACCGTTTTAAGAAAAACCCGTTGACAGGTACAAATACGATTATCACCGATAATATTTTCACTCACCCTTAATCTGCCGTGCCTGGCCAATAAAATGAAACTTCAGTTTCCTCAAAAAAAAACCTGCAAAGCCGATTGTTGCTCCCTGGCATCAGTTCTCGCTCTTTCAGCGAACTCGCTCAATCATCGTTCGGCAATGGGCGTAAACTTGAGTTACGTGGCCGATTCGACATCCCATTGTAACTAAAACTTTCAAAATGCAATCAAATCCTTAAATTAAGATAACAACGGCAAGAAAAGTTGCTATTTCAACGATCTTTGTGCCAGAATGCAGGTGTTTAGGGGCGAAAGTCCAGATCAATGAATTTAATAATATTTTGTGTTTGTGCTCCTAAACATCTCGTCAACTGTTTATCTTGTGATACATTGTAATAGACTGGTTTGATGACTTTTTGAACTGCCAGCAGAGGTGGAAATTATTGAATTCTCTTCTAGCTTCAGCCTTGCACCATTTGCACCAGATATCTTCGCCTTCTGGACAATTTTGATGTCAAGGAATTGCGCCTGTAGAACATTTGTGGTAGAAAGTTATCCAAATTTCTTCCTTCGATTCATCGAGTTTGCGTGACGTCGAATGGCTAAACCGTAAAATTTAGTGAGTTCTTTAATGAGCTGGTCGGTAAGCTTTCCAACTCCTTTTCAGCATCTTTCAACAGAGTTCAGTTCGAACGCTTTGAGTGTTCAGTCAAGACTAAACTAACCGTTATATTCGAAACAAGAAGTCAGTAACCGAGGCGCAAGAGCTCGAATGCTCGAGCGCGCTGGCCTGCCTCTTCATCGCCGTAACGAATCCGAATATCACATTCTGCATTATATTTGGATGCAATTTATGCAAAAAATCGATTTTTTGAACCAGTCACACAGGTTGACTGCCTTAATGGAGTTTTGCAGTGAGTGAGCTTTCCAGATACGAAACGTTCTCTGAAAAGCTGTTGAATCATGAAGATCTAAACACAATTATGTCCATCTCTGTAAATCTTCTACTTTCCAATAAGCTAACTAAGATTTATATCTAAATATCCACTGCATTTAAAATTTGTATAAACAACTTTTCAAATGTAAAGAAAAGTACTAGTGCCATCTATTGAAATAGCTTTTAATCTATTGAAACGTTTTATATAGCGAAAAACAAAGTTTTTTGTTTCGAGACAATGCACCAGTTCACGCATCCGTTATGAAAAAATCAATGAGTTAAAGTTCGAAATGCTTCCTCGCGCACCCTATTCGCCTGATTTAGCCTTTTCGGATTACTTTCTGTTTCCAAACTTGAAAAAATTGCTCGGTGGTAAAAGATTTGTCAACAATGATGATGTGGAGTCTGCGGTTGATGAATATTTTTAGGAGCTCGACGATTTTCACTATAAAAAGGGAATCGAAGCCATTAAACATCGATGGGAAAAGTGCATCGAAAAGGAGACTATGTAGAGAAATAAATATATTTTTGCCCAAATTTATTGTGTGTTCTTTGTTAGGTTAGGTACTTCTGGGACCACCTTCATATAATATAGTTTATCAAAAAAGTACCGAGAATTGATTATTTGAAAAGCCCCGTTAAAGGGATTGTCAAACAACTGTCCCCTATACTGATGCGGTGTTTGAACGTCATCTGTCTGTATTTTGCGACTTTTACAAGTTTTTTTACGTTTGCCAAATCGTTGAAAATGTTGCAGTAGGGTTACTGTGAATCGACTGTATCAAAAATACGTTCATATGTAACCCACATTAATAAAACGCATTGTTAGTGGTGATGAGACATGGGTATACGAGTTTGACATGCAAACCAGTCAACAAGCTTCGGAATGGCGCCTTCCAACTGAGCCGAAACCGAAAAAACCACGTCAAAGTCGGTCAAAAGCTAAGGTGATGTTTTGACTGTTTTCTTTGATTATCGTGGTATTGTGCACTAGGAATTCTTGCCAGAAGATCAGACGATAAATAAAGAATATTATCTAAGCGTTATGCGGCGTTTGAGAGAGCAAATTCGTCGAAAAAGAGCAGATTTGTGGAAATAAAACTCTTGAATTTTGCATCACGACAACTCCATCTCGCAAGTATATCATTCTGAACGAATTTCTGGACAAAAACTCAACAAACGCCATCGAACAACCACCGTATTCACCTGATGTGGCTCCGGCCGATTTCTTTCTCTTCCCAAAAGTCAAATTAGGACTTCGAGGCACCCATTTTCAGTTGATAGAAGACATAAAAGAGAATTCGCGGCGAGAACTCTGGTGAATTTAACTTTTGACATGAATTTAACTTTTGACCTTGTGTTAGTTACTGTTGCTTTAATAATTGCCAGCGTTTTCAGATCTAGTCCTTGTTCTTTCAAGATTCGGAATAAAGATTCGCGGTCAATAGAATCATATGCTTTTTTGAAATCCACAAATGTACAGACGAGATTTTTATTGTACAGTTTTTGATGTCTTACGATCAACTTTAGATTCAGGATCTGTTCAGGGCAGGATCTGCCCGGTCGAAAACCTGCTTGATATTCACCAATTTTAGGTTCTAACTGTCGCTGTGCGCTGTCTAGTAGACATTGAGATAGAATCTTGTAACAAACTGGGAGAAGAGATATTCCTCTATAGTTGTTTACATCCAGTTGTATCTCCTTTCTTGTGTAGTGGATTGATTAGAGCATCTTTCTAATCTTCCGGAATCCGTTCGGTTCGCCAAACTTCTTGTAGAATTTTGGTTATTTCCTTGATTGTACCTGGACCAGCGGATTTCAAATGTTCAGCAGTAATTCCATCTTCACCAGAAGCTTTGTTATTTTTAATATTTGATTGATTTGCCTAATTATTTAATCTTCATTCGGTAGTAATAAATCTGGGTTTGTTTGTTTAGGGTTTAGTGTTGGTAATTTGTTTAAGGGCTCAGTACAGTTTAGTATTTGTTCAAAATATTTCGCAAGTTCTTTGCAATTGTCTTGGTTATTTAGAGCTAATTGTCCATTTTCCTTTTGGAAGCAAAAACTTTGTGGTTGATAGCCTGTTAATTCAGTTTTAAATGTTTTGTAAACGTTTCGGGTGTTATTTTTTGGAAATCATTTTCTATTTCTTTAAGATTGTTTTAATATTTTCTTTTAGTTTGTCTAATTAGCTTCGATGTTTCCTTTTATACTTCCAAAAACATGTTATAGTTTATTGTTGTTTTTTGACTGTTCCAATCTCTGAATGCTTTACTTCGGCTTAATACTGCTTGCTCGCAAACTTCATCCCACCACGGATGTTTTCTACGTTTTTGTAAAGGGACCAACTTTAAGGCTGTTTTAATAACTTTTTGTTTCAATTCTTGTTTCAGTTCTTGTTTCAATTTTGTTTCAGTTCTGTGCTGGTTGTTTATCAAGTTCTTTTGTTGGGGCAGGTTTTATTTTCGTTGGGTCGAACTTCGGTATTGGCACTCTCTTTTGAATAAGTTTTCGAGGTTTTAAGCTAAGTTTGATTCTAGTCAAGTAGTGATCCGTGTCTATATTAGCTCCTTTCCTAACTTGAACATTCAAAATCTCTTTATAATTGGGGTACGAAATGGCAACATGGTCAATTTGAAATTCACCCATGTACGTATTTGGGCACCTCCAGGTCTTTTGTTTTGTTATTTCCTTCTTAAAATGGGTTGATATTATTTTTAGATTAAACTGCGAACATAATTCAACCAATCTTCTTCCATTATGGTTAGTCCATTTACGAGCGGGAAAACTGCCGACTGTTTTCATGTACTTTCTTTCTTTCTCTAGTTGGGCGATGAAATCACCCAATAGGATTTTTACATGGTTAGAGGGAATTTTAGAGATAGTCTTTTCCAGAATTTCCCAGGACTTATTTACTTTTTCAGGATTAGATTTATTTTCTTGGTTAACTGGGAGGTGTGCATTGATTAATGTATAGTTTTTGTTAGTACACTTAAGGGATAGTGTCATAAGTCGATTATTTACTGGCTGGATATTAGTTATAGAACCAAGAATGTTTCTTGAGATAGCGAAAGCAACACCGAGATGTGATGTATTTTTGAGTATTCTTTTGTCCGTTTTACTTTTAAAAAGTTTGTAGTTGCCGAATTCCAAGGTATTATCATCTGTCCATCTGGTTTCTTGCAAAGCTAAGATTTGGATTTTTTGCTGATTCAATGTTCGCCTCAATTCGTGTAGTTTTCTTGGACACAGGAGAGAATTGATATTTACCGTTCCAAAGAAAATTTTTGTTCTCGGTTTTAGACGTTGGCCAGAGCTCTCCGACTCCCTTTGAAAGTTTTTGCGTTTAAGCCCGGACGTCCCAGAATCCGAAAGTCCGGTTATACCAGCAAAGCTGGCCGAGGATTGTCTACATCCTGGGGTAATTTTGTAATTTCTAGAACGCTTCATCTTGTACTTTGAACTAAAGGTTTGAACCATGACGGTTCAGAGGTTAAGACTGGAGGGGTTAGTTCCAGAATTTAAATATCAGCCGCACCACTGGTGAACAAACGCTGACCACTCAACCGTTTGATACAAGTCAGACGCTAAGTGGATTTAGTTTTTTTTTGCCTTGGTTCGGGGCTGCTTATTTTGAGATATTTGCAGCTGTCCATTAGTATCTAATGGAACTTTCACAATCCACCACCCGTGACTCGGCAAGTACCTTAGGCGAGGTATACTGGATAATACGGATAATAAGACGGACTGGATAATAAGATTTAATTAAATTTAAATTTTTTGAAATTTCTATGGTATGCTTAATATGTTGACACTGAGTTTATTTTTTTTATTTTATATTTTTTTATAGTTCATATGTTATTTATTTTTTTATATTTTAGAAAATGCCAAGGGTTACTGATATAACGATACCAGAATTCATTTTAATAAAAAACATCCCTGTTCCACATCTGGCGGTTTATTGTCATCAATTCTTTAAAGTGTTATTACTATTATTATCGTAGAGGGGGTAGCAGTGCCATTACTGGCAGGAAATTGGTGGTGTAATATACTTTAAGCATACGCCGTGGGGGGTTCGGGGGGCCGTGAGGAGTGACGATGGAAGCGCCACTGCATTCGCGGTGGCATTTCTAAATGGATTTTTACTGTTATGGATGTAATGGGTTTTCGGGAATATTATTTCCCCATCAATGTGCGTTATTTATTTTGTAGTTAAAATCCGTGGAAGGTTTATGCATTACGACTATTGCGAACAATAGTAAAATGTGCTGTTTTTATTATTTGAATTCTGTTTTAAAAATGTTTTTATGTTTCGAAATAATGGTGTTTGAATATTCAGAAATGTTATTATATAGAAGAATTGTAATAATAATAATTGAAGAAAAGAATGGTTTTTATTGATTTGCTAGAGTAGCTAGGAAAATGGAGTAAAGTTGGTTGATTTGGTTTAATTTATTAAAAAAGAAAATAATATTATATATGATAATAGAGCAAATTGTACAATAAAAGGTTCAGATTAATGACGATAGGAGAATTGCTGATATTATTCATCTTGTGTGGTCGATAGAGGAGTATGCGATGATATTTCGTAAATTGATTTGATTAAGGCCTTGAATGCCCCCAATTAAAGAGGAGGCTATAATGGCAATTGTAATATGATTAGGTGTGAATATGTTAACCCTTTGACCACCAATGGGTCAATGAATCAAATAAAAATATATTTAGGCACTGGTGGGACAAAGATCCATTCAAATTGCGGTTCTCTTCGTCTCAGTGGTAGTATGAAGTATATGCAATGATGTAAAGTCGGCTGTTAACCTTGATCCGCCATTATTGTGTTATCAATTGACATTTTAGTTGTCAGACTCTTAAATTCACTTTTCAGAAGCCTGTTAGAGAAGGTAAATATCAATCTACTGATGAGTCAATGACAAAATTCAAAGGCAGATCTGTACTGAAATAATATATGCTGCTGAAATCCGTAAAACGGGGAATAAAAGTTTGACAGCGGTGCGATTTTCTGGACGGCTACATCTACGATTTAGATATATATTCAAGTAAAGACAGGACAAATGACAAACAGGGAGGAAAGGATTTACGGTTAGAGGCGCATCAGCATCTAAGGCTATTTAGCGACTAGACCTACAGCTTAACGTGGGTTCCGAATCACGGTCATCAGCTTCCGACAAACCCAGGCCAGCACCCCCGTCGGGCTATAAACCCTTGGTTATGTGCCTACCCATAAGTCTATCAGGAAACCTACCGACTGACGAGTGACCAACGTAGAACACTTCTCAGTTTTCTTGACTCACAAAATGACGCGCTTAAAAACCACGGCGATCTAACTGTAGTGCGGCCTAAGACTAAGTCACAAGTTTATGTGAATGGTAAACATAAAGGATCAATATCAAATCGAGAAAAAATATCTTGTTTTTCCTGCGAAATAACTTAAATAACCCTGAAGTTCAAAAGTTCAGTAAAGTAAAAGTAAAGTGTTAGGGTTAGAGGTTGCATCAGCAACTAGGCTAGTTAGCGACTGGACCTACAGCTTAACGTGGGTTCCGAACCACGATCATCAGCTTCCGACAAACCCAGGCCAGCACCCCCCTCGGGCTACCAATCCTTATTATGTGCCTACCCATAAGTCTATCAGGAAACCTACCGACTGGCGAGTGACCAACGTAGAACACTTCTCAGTTTTCTTGACTCACAAAATGACGCGCTTAAAAACCGCGGCGATCTAACTGTAGTGCGGCCTAAGGCTAAGTCACAAGATTATGTGAATGGTAAACATAAAGGATCAATATCAAATCGAGAAAAAATATCTTGTTTTTCCTGCGAATTAACTTAAATAACCCTGAAGTCCAAAAGTTCAGTAAAGTAAAAGTAAAGTGTTAGGGTTAGAGGTTGCATCAACAACTAGGCTAGTTAGCGACTGGACCTACAGCTTAACGTGGGTTCCGAACCACGATCATCAGCTTCCGACAAACCCAGGCCAGCACCCCCCTCGCGCTACCAATCCTTATTATGTGCCTACCCATAAGTCTATCAGGAAACCTACCGACTGGCGAGTGACCAAAGTAAAACACTTCTCAGAAGGCATCCGGCCTTACCCAGCCTTTAACTGGCGTGACCGAGGGGTAATTCGTTGTCGGATTTTACACTCTTGCCTAGAAACAATCACAGACATTTAGGTGTGGATATGTGTGGGCGCGTGTGTAATGTGAGTGTATATAAGTGTGTGTGTAGGGTAGGAAGTAAGACGGATAGAAGAATTAAAGAAAAACACCCATCCGAGCGCTGGAATCGAACCAACTACCTTTAGATTACCAGACAGGCGACTAACCCACCAGACCACCGCGGCCGGCGACAAATAACAACAATAACAACACATTAGCGGAACGAGTTCTATACAAACTATGCGAAAGTCTACAAAACGGTCTTGCTTTAGACCGATTTTTTTCAAGTATAAATCTTAGAATTACCACGCGCAACAGTTGGAACTTGTATGAAAAACAGAAAAAATATGGCGACTTTTGCAACTAAACTAAAGGAAAAATGGGATTCGGAGGTTTCAGCAACTGAGGATGGTCTACTTGCAGTTAGGTCGTTGAATTCTAAGGAGATATCGGTGATCAGTAATTGTAGTAACCCAGAAACTGATGTTATAAAAAGAAAACAAATAGATGGTAAAAAAAAGAAGTCAGGTCCCGTATTCCTGTTGTAACATATAACGAAACAATTGAAGGGGTAGATTTGGCAAATTTGACAGAGTTCAGGTCTATGACTTTGATAGAAGATCCACTAAGCGGTGGAAGAATTTTTTTTGTAAATCTGTTATGGCAGCGGCTGCAAATGCACATATTGTACAGCAAGAGGTGATAAAAAAAGGGAAAATTTCTAAGTTTCTCGTGAATCTGGTAGAACAGCTTGTTCTTGGTGTAATATACTTTAAGCATACGCCGTGGGGGGTTCGGGGGGCTAAACTTGCAAGAAAGCTTAGTGAATCAAGCGGTCCTCGATCAAAGAGGAACTTCTACTGATCATTGGAGATCATATGCCAGTCCCATCTTCTGGCCGGATAAGATGCACCAATTGTGCCCTATATTATATTTTGTATTAGAGCCTTCTGAATACCAATGGGACATATTATCTCACTTATAAGTGCAATTGGAACAATGTGTGCAATTGGAACAATTATGTTTTCCACTTTTCCTAAGTTTCCCGGGGTAATGGATTTTTTGTTGTATTTTTTCAGCTACATCTTGTGCTTGATTAATCAAACAAACTCGTCTGTTTTCATATTCGAGTCAAAAAATGTTTGGTAGTCAAATGATTAAAGGAAAATACTGGGGCTACTTTTTGTCAAGTTGATATGATTAGAATGTGGGGTCAATTCAGACCTTGGATTACTTGACCGAATTTTTGTACTTTGCTCTCCCGAATCCTGAGAGGACAAAATAATAATAATAATAATAAAGTAATAAAAATAAAGGCAGGGGTCGGAGAGTCCGCTTGGTGAGCGCCGACACCACCTTCCCGAGCTGAGAGGAGTAAACCTCTGGAAAAAAATCCCCAAGTTCAAGATGGAAATCCACCGTGCCGTGGAGCTGAATCACACAAGGTTAAAGTGTCTCTAACGATGTCTCCGGATACCTAGAACCCTCCGGAAGTAAACAGTTTTCCCATGGTAATTTGGGGCGCTATCTTGGGTGATCGTCTTTTTCCTTGAACCCAAAACTAATGTTTTAGAGCAGACAAATTTGTCCGGTCCGGAGGATTTATTCGGTGTTGGTGAGACTGGAGCGAATGGCAGTTCCCAACTCTATGGCACCACAAGAAGGGCTACGAAAAAAGCATTAGGCCGAAGTCTAATATCACCGGAGACTTCACCGATACTATAACCAGAGCTCGCTCAAGCCGGACTACCTAGAAGACGCATAAAACATACATCATCGATGAATGAAACAATCACGCGCATTTATTACAAGGTGACTCAACTTGAACGGGAAAGAATCGACTACAGACCACGACAACTGCACGCCGAGTTCACTAAAGCATATCCTGACATACAAGTCACAGAACAGAGAGTGGCTGATCAATATAGGGTCAAGAAAGGTATATTTCCAGAAAGTAGATTAAACGCGATCAAACAAGAGATCCAACAAGAAATTGACCAGAGCCAGGCTGTGATGGGACAGGATATTTTAGAAAATAATAACGATCCAGAAATTATAATGTCCGAACAAACAACTCAAGCTACGCACTTAGAGGTATTTAGTAAACAATGGTCAGAAAACACTAATTAAGATAATCAATGTCTTCTGCTTGAATTAGGAAAATTAATTTCGGAGTACGAAGGCACAGATCCGCTTAGCTGACCACCGCTTCTCAAAGTAAATGCTTCAAAAAAGCTTGCACTATCATTAGATGATCTGAAAAAAAATATTTTGCCTCTACTCGTTTCAAAAACTAACACCTTATAGGAATTAAAACTGTTGATCTACTGTGCTGGTTATAATAGCAGGTTGTAAAGGTAATGTAAAGGCCCAACCTCAGATATCACGCTGAGAGAACAGGCTCGTAAAGAAAATTGACTCACTTAGGGCAGATGTTGGATGGCTGACTGAATGGGTGAGTGGAAGAAGAACAGAAAAACTATTAATAAGAATTGAAATAATCATTGGGCGAAATGAAATACAATCTCTGCCAGGGATGCAATGAATACAACACCCCAACAATGCCTTGACATCTTAAAAATGAAACTTTCAGTATATGTGAGAAGGTTGCAGAAATACAAGAAAAGCAATAAGAGAAAAATGGATAACAAATTATTCCAGAAATCAGAAAGAACTATTTACAAGAATCTCAATTCAGTTGCTAGTAATGCAATTAATGGCTTTCCGACTAAAGAACAAATAGAGTAATGCGGAGGCAACGAGATAAGTAAAAAGATATCACACAACAACGCTTGCTGGATAAGAGAGGAACGTCAGGCCTGTCAAAACTGCGAAGAAATGAAAGATGAACCATTTACAATCGATGAGGTTTCCAATGTAAAAATAATTGGATTTCCAATAAATAATAACTTCTGGAAAGCACCAGGGCTTGACGGACTGCAAAATTACTGGCTGAAGAAATTATGGTGCACACTTCATAAACTAACTAAAATAATTAAAGAAATATTAGTCAAGCCACAAAATGCATCATTATTTCTAACTCAAGGTACAACACACCTTATACCAAAGGACCATCAGAATAATCAAGATCCTACAAAATATCGCCCCATAACCTGCCTCCCTACGATATATAAAGTCATAACAGTTTGCATTAGTGATCGATTATATGCACATTGTGAACGCAATAACATCATCGCCGTGCAGCAGAAAGGCTGTACTAAAGAAGCAATGGGATGCAACGAATAATTAATTATTGATTCAGCCGTTTGCAATCAAAAGAAAAAAACGAAATAATAATATGGCTTATATCGATTATAAGAAGGCTCGATTCTGTACCACACGAATGGCTTATAGAAATCTTAAATATCTATAAAATAAATCAGCCAAATAAACAAACCTCTTGAAGAGCTTCATGTCAGTGTGGAGAACCAAAATCCAACTTAGGGAGGGTGGCCATAATATAGAAAGTGCAGAAATTCCAATCAGAAGAGGTATTTTTCAAGGAGATTCGCTCAGTTCTGTATCGCCATGAATCCACTCTCAAATCGACTGAACTCCACCAAATATGGTTTTAGCTTGCAAAACAATGGTGAACTTATGAGGCTAAATCATTTACTCTATTTGGATTGGAGAAGTGTCGCATATTAAACATCAATAGAACAATGTTTTTGAGACACAGAATGGACAAAGATCGAGACAATGAGTGCTGTAGACACATACAAATATCTGGGTATGAAGCAGACACGCCGAATTGATCACGGCTTAATGAAAGAAGAGCTCATCTGTCAATTTATCAAAAGAGTAAGACAAGTTTTGAGAACAACCTTAAATAGCAGAAATATGTCTAAGGTTATCAGCACTTGTGCATGTTCGGAGTTAAATTATTCGTTCGGGATAATTAACTGGAGTGGAACCGACGTACAAAATTTGCAACGTAAGATCAGGACACTGCTTATAAAATCGCAAAAACACCATCATTGAAGTGCACTGTAACGCACAATAGTGCAATATATATCAGGTGTACCATTAAGGATGGATCGCGGCCGTATCTTGAAAACTATTTATCCCACAGCTTTGGGGAAAAAAAATTGTACTAAAAATGATCATGAGAAATTCACCAAAAATATTTTTAAGCTTCTAAAACGACCGCAAGAGGGCGTGACGAGCTAAATAATAAATATTTTTAAAAATCATTTTTTTTGTGTATTTTCAAGTGTTAACCGAGTAAGAAAAATTCTCAGTTATAATTAGCAAACTGTCTCCTACAACTTTGTTTTATGACATTTTGTCGTAATTTCACGAATAGAGGCGTGGGTGGGCGGCTTAGTTTTACCTATTGAGATAAAAAGTCGTCTAATGTCCGTTTGCCTTAACCGATTTTCCGATTGGATTCATTTAAAAGGCAATTGCTGGGACAATCGGATAATCTGGGAGTTAAATTATTTAGTTTATAAATGAAACCGCGAGGTGGCGTTACATTCAACAATAGTTTTTTTGAAGTTTTGTTCAGTTTTTTCAAATGGAATGGTACAGCTTTTATTACATGGCTAGAAATGTAATTTAAAGAGGAATCATCCAGTGAAAACCCGAAATCGATATCTCTGACATGTCAAGAGATATTTCGATTTTTCTGAAAAAAATCAGTTAGTTTTAATTTTTACCGTAATATTAAGTTAAAAATTGGTCTTAATATTTAGGTCGCAATCGCAACATATGTATATATATATATATATATATATATATATATATATATATATATATATATATATATATATATATATATATATATAGATTTTTTGGGTAAAATATTACGATTTAACTCAACTTACCTTAGTCCAAAAGTTAATAGTAACCAAGATACAGGGTATCAATTCTTCTATTGGAACCCTTGGTGTGAAACACTAAACTTGAAGAGATTTACCACTAAACACCTAATCACTCTTTTTGAACTGCTCGACGCATGTTTCGCTAACCATGTTAGCATCATCAAGAGATGATTTAATCTAAAAAAGAGTGATTTGGTGTTTAGTGGTAAATCTCTTTGAGTTTAAGATGCAGGGTGTTAAAGTTATCATTTTATTTTCAATTTTCGTCAATGAATTTCTTAAAAAGTATTTTGTTTCTTGAAAGAAATTTGATAGTCGGGGTTTTTTTTAGATAAGTAATTTAAATGTCTCCAATCTTTTTATGTAGATTGTACAGGACGCTGTCATTTTTCTACGTTTGAAAGGTCACAACTTTTTTGACCTTAGGACCGGTACAACAATGCAAGTATATTTCCAGGTATACGCTATACTTGAAATAAAATTTGAAACGCCCGTTTTGTAGAACGGGTAAATTTGTGTACCAAATTTCGTTCAAGAAAGATACCATTTAAGAAAGTTATTGACGAAAATTAAAAAAGAAACAAAACTTTAACACCCTGTAACTTAGTTACTATTAACTTTTGGATTAAGGTAAGTTGGGTTAAATCGCAATATTTTTACTCAGAAAATCTGCATATATACGTGGAGTATAAGGTTTTAGCAAGTTCTTCAGTTACATTCTTCCATGATTGGAAGGATCGCCGAATTAGAGAAGGCCCTTTCACTTTCCATGATCCCTGGGGGATAACAATCTAGAGCTATTTTTGAAATTTCGTTGGATAGTTTACGAATCGTTTGTTCAATTCAACTCTGTTTTCTGATTTTTATTACTCTTCTACCGTTTTATTACTTATTACTTTACTACCCTGTAATAAGTCTAAATTTCTTTTTATTTTTAGTAATTTATAAGAAAATTAGTTTTAGTTTATACTATTTTATTCAGTCTTATTTCCTAACTAGTTTTTAATGATATTTATTGCTACTCCGGTTACTTTTAACACATGTGATTTACACGAAATTTGTTTTATGTAAAGGCGACACGAAAGGGGCCTTGTTTGTACCCACGACTAATATTAAAAGTTAACTTAACTGTTAATGGAGACAGTTAACGTTCATGCCAACTGATACCGCGAAGAGAACAACGAGGAAATATGAAGAATGAGTGGCAAAACCGCTAACAAACACAATTAGCGAGTATCTCGGTCGTTTTGGTAGCGTTAATTTGACAGCTCGTACAGTCTTACCTACCTCCTGGCACCCCAGAAGTCCCGAGGCAACGTGGCAACAGGAAAAAACATGGGCGAGAGGTAAATCTCGCAGATGTAATCGGAGTTCCTGCGAAATACCAGTTACGACAGCGTTATTTCTATGGTTTAAGACTAATTAAAGCAATTTTTTTCAAATTTATCCAGGATGGACGAAATGGAATACTTGATTTATACAGATAGCTTTAAATCTAAATCAAAGTATGTGTTTTGTTAAACTCGAAGAGAATTGCCACTAAACACCAATTGCCAAACATAATCAGGAGATGATTAAATCTTGATTAACACCTAATCACTGTTTTAAACTTCTCGATGCACGTTTCGCTAACCATGTTAGCATCATCAGGAGATTCACACCGAAGGTTCCAATAGAAGAATTGATGTTGTTTGTTGTTGTGAGTTTGTTTCGACTTAATTTTGGCTATTAGCTTTGGGTTCAGAAATCATTATTCTCACAAACTTTTCCTTTGACGGTTGGTCAAAAGAAAAATTCTAAAGGTGTCACACATTGTGTTTTATAACTTGTAGGGCAAATCAAGTGGAAAATAGAGATAACTAGTGTCCAGTCGACAGCTATTTATTTATCTATCGATATATATATATATATATATATATATATATATATATATATATATATATATATATATATATATATATATATATATATATATATATATATATATATATATATATATATATATATATATATATATATATATATATATATATATATATATATATATATATATATATATATATATATATATATATATATATATATATATATATATATATATATATATATATATATATATATATATATATATATATATATATATATATATATATATATATATATATATATATATATATATATATATATATATATATGTATATGTATTTGAGCATTTTGTTGATTGTTTGACCGGGGATGGGCCCTACCCATCCCTTCCATCGGAGGGCACATGTTTCGTCTCTTGATATTCACACTTTTCATGGCACCGACATGTGCTCTCTCGTCAAGAATAGGAAGAACCGATCCACAGTCAACAACCCATATTTTTCGCCGACTTCCCGTCGGATGGCCCATATGTGCAGATATGCTTCCAATGGAAGGGATGGGTGAAGGCCCGTCCCCAGTCAAACAATCAACAAAATGCTCATTTAGGCGGAGACGCAGGTTGTTGTGTGTTCCACATGAGATTGTGGAATCCAGCAGTTGGGTCACACAACACCCAGCACTGTTGTCTCATTGGACGCAGTCCAAGGAATTCTAACACTGCATATATATATATATATATATATATATATATATATATATATATATATATATATATATATATATATATATATGTGTGTGGACAGTTTTGTGGACAGCTTTGTATATCTTGGGCAGAGGATTTCCATGGAGAGGAATACCGCCCGGGAGGTGGAACAGCGTGTTAAATGTGGCTGGCAGGCATTTGGTAGGCTCAACATAGTGTTTAAGAGCAGACTCCCACTTTGCCTGAAAAGAAAAGTATTCGATCAGTGCGTTCTACCCGTTATGACATACGGAAGTGAAACCTGGACACTCACATCGCAATCAATTCAAAAACTTCGGGTGGCACAGAGGGGAATGGAAAGATGTATGCTTGGCATTACAAGACGAGACAGAAAGTCCTGCGCATGGATCAGGGAACAAACAAAAGTCTGTGACATCATTGGAAGAGTAAAACAGTTGAAATGGAGATGGGCAGGCCATATAGCGAGGCGATGGGACGACAGATGGACCAAGGCAATCCTGGAGTGGATACCGCTTGATCGCAAACGTCCGCGAAGAAGACCGAAAGCACGATGGATTGATGACATCGCTAAGTATATTGGACCCGAGTGGCAGAGGAAAGCCCAGGACCGTGAAGGTTGGAAGCATGCTGAAGAGGCCTTCATCCTGCAGTGGATCGATACGGGCTGATGATGATATATATATATATATATATATATATATATATATATATATATATATATATATATATATATATATATATATATATATATATATATATATATGGGGCGTTCTACATCAAATCGGACGGTTTGAAAAAATGATATTTTTGATTTCCTCAATTTTTGGAAATTTTTTTATACCCTACAAAAAAACCTTTCAGGTCAATTTTTAGATTTTTTGGATAATCCGTTCAAAACATCTCAATTTTTGAAAAAAATCGAAAAAAGTTAGATCGTTTTCCTTCAAAATTTTCGATTTTTTATGCGCTTTCTTGAAAAAAATTCAAAAAAAATATTTCCTAGTTATTAGTATTTTTGAAACTGAGTGTATACTTTGATTTTTTCGAACATTTTTAACCTTGTAGTTCTGTTCAATTAACAATATTTAAACTTATTTTAATCGTGGGATATTCATAATTACTTTTTTTTTGTTTGAAAACTTGACATTTTTTTTTCTTTATAGATCATAACTAATTTGGTATTGTTACATATTCATTTTTTAATTCATTAATTTCAATAATAGGTGTTTAAGGTAAATAATCAGTCTTTCAGTTCATTTAAATACAATAATAATAAAAGTTTTTATTTAATTGTGCGTCCTTTCGAAAATTTTGTAGTAATGTAAACAAATTTCAAAAAATCAAAGTATACACTCAATTTGGAAAAAATATTTAAGTTTCAATCTCAATAAACGAGGGTAAAAATCCACTTTGAATACTTTTTGTATTTTTTCTAAAAGGTAGTAAGAAAATCAACAATTAAAACAAAACGATATAACTTGGTCCATTTTTTCAAGAAGTTATGGGTAAAACATAAAAAAAACGCGATTATTTGAAAAAATTTAAATCTTTTGAACGGATTATCCAAAAAATCCGAAAATTGACTTGAAAGGTTTTTTCATAGAGTACAAAAAATACCTAAAAATTGAAGAAATCAAAAATTAAAATTTTTCAAACTGTCCAATTTGGCCCCATATGGCCTCATGCCCTTCATCCTACATGTCTAATGATATGATCTGCCCGTGTCGATTCACTGCAGGATGAAGGCCTCTTCAGCATGTTTCCAACTTTCACGGTCCTGGGCTTTCCTCTGCCACTTGGTTCCCATATACTTAACGATGTCATCAGTCCATCCTGCTTTCCATCTTCTTCGCGGAAGTTTGCGATCAATCGGTATCCACTCCAGGATTGCCTTAGTCCATCTGTCAGCCTATCGCCTCGCTATATGGCCTGCCCGTCTCAATTTCAATTGCTTTACTCTTCTAATGATGTTACAGACTTTCGTAGTGTTGCCTGATCCATGAGCAGGACTTTCTGTCTCGTCTTGTAATGCCAAGCATACATCTTTCCATTCCCTTCTGTGCTACCCGAAGTTTCTGAATTGATTGCGATGTGTCCAGCTTTCACTTCCGTTTGTCATAACGGGTAGGAGGCACTGATCGAAGATTTTTCTTTTCAGGCAAAGTGGGAGTCTGCTCTTAAACACTATGTTTCTGCCAGCCACATTTAACACGCCGTTCCACCTCCCGGGCGGTATCCTTCCTAAAACTGAAATTCTTCTATTCTAAGCGAATTTATTAAACATAACCTGACTCTTTTTCAGGTTAATTTTTAAGCTAAATGGTTCGCCAGCTCTTTGCTGCTCTCGTACGCGTCTTTGCAGCTCCTCTGGGTATTTTGAAAGGAGAAATCTGCATATCTAAGATGGTTTAAGTTTGCACCATTGATCTTTACACCATCCTGGTCCCAATTCATATATATATATATATATATATATATATATATATATATATATATATATATATATATATATATATATATATATATATATATATATATGTATATATATATACGGAATCGTCGAGGCAAACACTGTCCTTAATGCCAAAGTTAAAGAGATAATAAGATGAGAAGAACATATAGTTTAAAACTACATTTCATAAAATTAATTAAAAAAAATTGAAAGATATTTTTTGTTTCAGGTGCAGCTGCAGCATCCCGACTATACGTCGACGCCATCAGCAAACTCGCCAAACAGGCACAACAAGGCACCTGGGGTGGTTCGTCCGATATAGGTAAGAAAATAACGAAAGGATCCGATTTTACTAGGACGGGGGAAAATCAGAGTCGAATAAGAGAAAAAAAAACAGGCTTAAACGGCAACAATTTAGAGGCGGTTTTCTTTCTTCGAACGATATCCGGGGCTCTTAGGCAATCTCGGGACCACCATTTGTAAGCAGGGACACGTTCTCGTCTAACCCCACCTCTTCCCCTCCTCTATAACCCATACCCTGCCCAGGCACGTCCTGAAGGAAACAAAAAAAAATAGGAGAGGCTCGACGATGAAGCGGGTCTTGGAGGAGTAGGGGGAGGTGGATTTATTGGTACGTGCAGTGGGAGATAATGTAGATATTCTGATTTTGGGAAAAACGAATTTTTATTTGTTCTTAAAGTCGGAGATCTACGATATAATTGGATTTTATTAATCAGTTATTTAAGAGGTGAACTTCCAGGTGCTATGTGGCTTTCGAAAGCACCGGAATTAACGTATATTAAACGATTTTACATATTGTGGGAACACAGTAGTGCTCAAAACTATTTCTACAAAGATAAAAATCGACTTAATTTTTCATTAACTCTAGATCACTAAACATTAGTCTCATAGACTACATGAATTATTCGCTGTTTAAGTGTATTCTCTGCCCACTACCTTTCTGATTGGGCTTCTTAGTAGCTTGTGCGTATGCATTGCATCCGCACGCATTTTACTACTGGAGATTTCGCGAAAGCCTCTCGGAGCCTCTCAGACTAATATTTAGTGACGACGTGTGAAAAGTGATTTAAGGTAAGCTATAAATAATTTTGTTTATTTATTATTATTATGTGTAATTAAACTTATTATTAATAGGCTGCAATTAATATTATAACTCTGTATAACATAATAAACAGTATGTTACTTATTTTATGTATTTTCTGTGTAAATTTGTGTATTTGAAACGAGATCAAGATAAAATCTTGCAGATTTTGAGTGACTAATTTTTTACGATGATAACCAAGTAATAGGAGGGCTACCAGGTGAGTTTTCGGATTCTGAACTCGATGACAACTTGGACAAAGACTTACCTGTAGACACCGCTGCGACTGAAGAAGAATATTCGATCTCTTTGCTAACTTTGCTATGTGATGTTTTTTGTTCTATAAAGTTGGAAGATTAATAGTGAAAAAGTAGAAAAATCCGGGGTGGAAATCATTCTACCTGAAGAAACTGTATAAGAACGATTGAAAAGGGACTGCTCTAAAAAATAAGACGATTTTTAATTAAAAAATAACAATATTTTATTTAAAAAGTATCTTTGTTTTCATTATCCCCTCGTATACAGCTATTTTTCAATAAATACCCGTATAATAGAAGGGAAAGTAGTGGATTCCGGAAAGACATACTTTATAATAAATTGCATATTCCACTCCCAAGACAGCCAGTATAAATAGACAATTTAGAGAATTCAGTAAACGGCAGGTGAAATGAAAGCTATTTCCGTTTACAATGCATCGAGAGGTCGTCGGGAAAATCTAGGAAAGGAACGGGAATGTCGACGGAAATTTTCCATTTCGCACAGGTGAAAATACAACACGTACTCTCATGCTGTTGAGTTTGCTCAGCTAAGCGATTGTAAAGGCGGGAATTTACTTAAAAAAAAATTGATTTTGAGTTTTTGAAAGTGAAATTGGGCTATTTATAAATAGAGTAGAAGGAGAATTTTACAAGGAGAAGGACAACGATTGGACTAAATATGAGACGCTTTCTAGAGCTGTTTGTAAAGGGTGTACGTTTAAGAACCTTTTTTAGTAAGAAGAAAAATACTATAAATATCATTAAAAAAAAATTTTTCTATACTCTATATACTTTTATCTACTTTTCTACATAATTTTCATTTTTATTCAAACATTTTCATACCGCTGAACAAGTTTTTGAATTCCGACGTCAAATAAATCTTTCGCCAGTTAAGAAACTGGCTGATCCATTACTGCAGTTTTAACGTCTTCGTCGTCGTTGAACCGATGACCACCAAGGAATCCCTTTAAGTACCGAAACAAGTGAAAATCACTGGGTGCAAGTTCTGGATTGTAAGGTGGATGATCCAGTTTTTCCCATACAAAAGACCTGATTAGACCTCGTGTTTGTTCAGAAACACACTGGAGAACAGTAGGTTAGAGCTGGGCTAGTTGAGCAACTATTCGCTTTATCTCCCGTAACTTTCAGAATATGCATCGGATTTAATTGATTATTACTCTGTTAGGATCGTAATTTATTCTTCTCCAAAACGTCTAGCGTTGTAAAAACGATTGAGTACAAGTTTAAAAGCCCCACTAGTGGAGCTAGTTGAACATGGGTATGGGGCTAGTTGAGCAATGGCTACAATGAACTTGATGACTGTATAGTATGATTTGAATACAAAATAATTGTAATCAACAAGCATATATTTATTTATTATGATTATTACATATTATCATTATATATTCTCGTATTGTTATTATATCTCTGAAAAAATAAAATTAACATCAAACAAAATTAAATCTTTCCAATCTTTGGATTATTATTACACTTTTTATATTTAAAATTATATATTTAAGAATAATTATAACGTAAATAAATATCAAATTAAAGTAACTAATTATGAGATCAAGAATATTGCTAGATGATAAGTAATCCCAAATTATTAATCATCTTTGTCTCTATCACAATTAATACAAACATATCTCTTTAAAGTCATCCTGTTAATAGTAAATTGTTTAGCTGTAGCATTTACACTATTTTTTTTCCTCCTCTACAGCTTTTGCTGCATCACTCAATTGTTGACTAGTAGCTAAACCTTTTGAGGCCTTTCTTTTATATGTACGCATCCTAAAATTTAAAAATAATCATTAATAGAATTATCAATATAAGTCATTTTAATTAGTAAACTTTGTGTAGAATTATCACATGCACAAATTAATTGATGGGTGTAAATTTATTAAAGAAACATTTGATTTTCTACAATGAATATCTAGTGGGGTAATTGAGCAAGCATTAAACGCGCGTTGGTCAAGTAGCTCCAGTTGAGGCAACAAAATAATTAGGTTATCTATAATCCGAAGAACGATAATTAAGTAATCTTCAAATACTCACGTGTTCCTTATTTGTGTTTTTATACGATTATAGTAGAAAAATTATGATGACCTGTAATATGTTTTTAAGCCGAAAAAAAAACAAAGCGTTCTCTTATTTTGTCGGAGCACTGGACAGCAATTGACAGTCGCGCTATGTATTCCCCTCCCATAACCCCTTCTTTTCGCCATTTACACTTTTGTTGTAGGTTGCTTAATTTTCGAAATATTTTCATTGCACAACTTGCCTCTATTCGCCGTTTGTTTTGTATGGCACATCGGAATTTTCTCAAGGCGACACAATACGCATCAGAATTGATTAATGTGGTCGAACAATTCATCTTCTTCCTGATTGTATCGAATCAAAAACGATAAAGCACAGCCCAATCTTTTTGTTTTGTTATCGTCAGAAAGCAGTCTTGGAATTCACCGAGAACCCAATTTTCGATAATTCAGTTTCTCCGAAATAATGGTGTACAAAACTGACTTTGAAACCTGTGGAAATTCACTTGATAATTTTGGAATCGTGAATCGTCGATTCTTTCGAATTTTGTTGTCCAGATCGTGAACTAAATCTTCAGAAATCAGAGAAGGTCGGCCAGGGCGTGGCTCATCATGCACATTTATCCGCCCGTCCTTGAACATTCTCACCTACGTTCGAACTTTACTGTCACTCATGGCATTATCATCGTAAACCTCACAAATCTGACGGTGAATCTCCGCTGCTGCCAAGTTTCTGGTACTCAAGAATCGAATTACAGATCGTATCTCACAGTCGGCGGGCGACTCTTAAATATTATAAACGCTCGCAATGAGATGAGCACTCATTCATAAACTGACTTTATTTAAAACATATCCCTCGTACATACATCAAAATAATATATTATAAGGATCTTTAGCAATTTGAATGAATTAAAATTTATAAAATAAAAAAATCACGTGCCTACGAACTCGCCGCGATTAGCTGCCATGTTTGTGACGTCATTATGGTAAAGTGTTTTTACTTCAATGTTGTCTACGGTTTCTACCTGCCGAATTTTGCTATTTGCCCGAAACTTCGATTCTTTCCGAACGTCTTTTCGAGAAAATTTTGGTGTAACTTCCGAATTGTTTCGAGCCGACCCGATATTGGCCTTCGTTAACATTGTGAGGTCACATACGTTCGGGTTTTTTTCGGGAACTGTCGGCGCGTCATCGGTACTAGGTTTAAACATTTATTTTCAATTTGATATAACTTTTTAATTATAAGGAAAAAAATAAAATAAAAATAGTTTTGTTATAAAACTTATATATGATCTTTCCATTTATGACAAAAAAATTATTCAAAACCCCAATTCTCATGACTAAAATATTGTGATTTAAATAAATTCAGTTGACAACAGCGTCGCCGTAGCTGTTTATATTTCGTTTTAGAATTAATTAAAGCTCTGCAAATTTGCTTCTACGGTTTACAGCGGTGATTACGTAATAAGGAATCCTGGTTGAAGACGAACGAATCTGATACACAATATAAATGAGTTTCGTTCTAGCTCGAGGGTACATGAAATTTATTTTCGAAAATAAATTAATTTTAATATCGATATCCTTCTCTTCTCTGTTGCTTTTATTTCATCCTAATTTCCTACTTTGTTTTTGTCTAGAGTGAAAAGTATACGTTTTCTATGAAAACATTGTTTTGAAATGTTTAAAATATTTAATTATAACAGATCGATCAATTCTTCTATTGGAACCTTAGGTGTTAAACACTAAACTCGAAGAGATTTACCACTAAATCCCAAATCATTTCTTAAACTTCTCGACGCACGTTTCGCTAAACATGTTAGCATCACCAGGAGATGATTTAATCTAATTCTAAAACTAAACTATGAAGAACTAACTAAAGAAGCGTTTAAAAATCATGAACCGTGAAGTTTACTGAGCCTTATATTAATAAATGAAAAAGTTGACTGAACGGAATAGGTCCTTTATCCCGGTTCATGATTTTCTTACATTTTTCTATTTGAATGCTTTCATGTGCAACCAAAGCCCTATTGGTATTTACATATTTAATCAGTCTTAAATTACTAACATCTATATTGTGGTCACGTTCGATAGCATGTTGGGCAACACAAGATTTTTCATTTCTCCCATATGTAATGTGGGCAATGTGTTCCTTATATCTCGTTAATATGGATCATTTTATTTTCCCAATCGCAAATGCTTCGATTACAATCTTGACAACTACTGTCGTAAATCCCCGACTTTTCATGTTGATCTACTTTATCTTTTGGATTACCCAGAACTTCTCTTAATTTATTATATGGTTTGTACACAACTTTAATGTCCACTTTTTTCAAAATTTCGTCTAGCCCTCGTGTTAATTGGGTATCAAACGCTATTACCATGAATTTATTTTTGTTCTGATCCTTTTGAAAAGTTGAAGATTCTTAATTTTCAATATTCAATAATTTTCTAAACTTATGTTTTCTCATTAATTTATCTACAATCACTTCGTAACTTTCTAATTCATTTTAACTCTTTGTTTTAATTATCTTTGTTTAAAGGAAAATTCATTAATCTATTTACCATAAAATTTAAACTAGTCATCTTATTTTGGAAGTTGTGATTCGATTCGATTTTTTCTAAAAATATCAAAATACACATCCAGAAATGGTAAACTATCGTTATTTTCAAGTTTATGAGTGAATACTATGTTTTGGGATGTTCTTATTAAAATTATCTAAGTTTTCATGTTTTGAAACGAAAATTGCAAATACGTCATCCACATATCTTAACCATACCTTCGGCAATTAACTGAATTCATCTTTCGCTTCGGTTTCAAATTTACTATGTTGGCTAAGAACGGTGACAGAGGATTGTCGTTCCTTCTTGTTGTTCGTAAAATCTGTAATTAAGCTGAAAACAATATTGCTACATTTATAATCTTGTTAAGGAGATGCACTCAGAAACAATCTTGCTAGTAAAACCGTTTAACTCGAGTAATTCCCTCAGGTATTTCAAGGTATGTCGAATCGGGACACTCAGAAACAACGATGATACGTCAAAGGAAACAAGACCTCACCTTCCTGTAGTTGTGTTTTGTCGAGTTTAACACAGAACAGGAAGGTAGTTGGTTTGGTGGATTTTCAAATTCCTTTTAACTTTAACTAAAACCTAATTCCTTAACCATATAGCCAAATTGCTGATAGAATTGGTCTTATTTTTGACAATGGGTTCCTAGGTAATCGTTTATATGGACAGTGTTGAATTAATCTTTCAAGGCGTTCAAAGTAATCATATTTGTCCATTACAAAAAGTGATTTGGTGTTTAGTGGTAAATCTTTCCAATTTGATATAACATATCGGTCAATAGGTCCTCGGTCTGACAAAGAGATGGGGTCACTTACGAAAAATTCTTACCAGTGGTCGATTGTGTCAACCTTCGAACATCATGTGACAAAAAATCCTTCCTTATCTTTTTTTCAATATTTTTAGAATTAATATGGTAGTTTCAAGGCTTTTAATTTGGTTGTTTTACTTGAATTTAAAGTTCAGACGCGCTAAACAATCACACTATATCTTCGTAATACGATTAATACGTACTATTTCGTACATCTACTAAACGTAGACAAAGCTTATGGAGCTATTTATGTAAAATAATGAGGATAATGAACAATTTTTATTAATATTTATGGATTCCGAAGTTGATTCTTGGTGAAATATTTTGTAAATATTAGGTTTTTAAAAATTAAACTTTAGCTTTTGAATATTTTAGATTATTATTATATATTTTACTCTACAAATGTTTCACTTTAGAAATCGTCACAATTGGAAATAAAAAAATTGTTCAGAAATAGTCACATATAAACCACGAACACCAACTAAATTTCCAAAACACCTCATTAATACATAAGATTATACTGTAACTGAATAACCCGGGTTTTTACCAGCCAACATTCAAAGGAAAAAAAAGGACAAAAATAAAAATCAGACTAGATGTTATAAAAGTATAAAAAAAACATTAACGTGTTTAGTGGTAAATCTCTTCAAGTTCCAATAGAAGAATTGAATTATAAGGCTAATTGAAAAGTTCACGGAGCGACACCTATAGAGCAGTAAAAGAACTATATAATCTATTACATTTTGAAGTCTCATCCTTCATATGAACATACGTGTAGTTTCAAGTCGATCTGTCAATTCGTTCGTACAAAAACAGCAGCTTAAAGTAAACGTATCAGTGTTATTTTTTAAAATGGACAATACTGAAAATCGTGCAGTGATTAAATTCTTGGTAAAAAAAATTAAAGGCAACGGAAATTTATACTGAAATAATAAATGTATTATGGCAGTATGCTTCTTCAGAAACAATAGTTTCTAAGTAGGCAAGTGAGTTTCAACGTCGTCGTACAAGCCTGGATGATGATCCTCCTTCTGGACGTCCAATAAGTGCAACTACTGAACAAATAATTCATTCTATACATGGTATTACGGATGACAGACAGTTGACTTTGAGTGAAATTGTTAAGGCCATGGACATCTTAACTGAACGGGTGTTTAATATTTTGAAAAAGGAATTGGGCTTGAGAAAGCCATGTGCAAGATGTGTAAAACTTTCAAAGCAACATTTGGATCTTTTTCGAAATAATAAAATATATTTTAAACGTCGTTTTGTAAGTATAGATGACACTTAGGTTTACCGTTATGATCCTGAATTTCCACCGCAAATCGAAGAGTGGACTGAGCCCGGTTGTTCAGCTCCGAAGTAGCCAAAATAGTCAAAATCGACCAAAAAGATTATGGCATCAATTATTTGGGATGCAAAAGGCATTTTGTTAATTGACTACCTTCAAATCGGTAAGACAGTAACAGGACTGTATTACTCAAATCTCTTGAATGCAAAAATTCGTGAGAAAAGATAAGGTTTAGCGAAGAAAACAATTATTTTTCATCAAGACAATGTACCGGCTCACAGAGGTGTTCTTGCAATGGCCTAATTGAAGGACTTACACTACGAATTGTTGGAGCATCCACCATATCCACCAGATCTGGCCCCCTCTAACTTTCATCTGTTCCCAAACCTCGAAAAATTCCTTCGTGGCAAGCATTTTTCATCAAATGAAGAAGTTATAGCACCCGTAGATGAGTATTTTGAAGGATTTCCAGAAAATCACTTCAGAGATGGAATAAATAAATTGGAGAACTATTGGAAAAAAATGTATCAGAAACATAATGTCATTTTTTCAATTATAAATTATATATATAAAATATATAATTTCAATTATATCATTTCCGCTCCGCGAAATTTTCAATTAATCTAGTATTAGTTCAAGCTGTTTTTGAAGAAGCCCTACTAAGACGAAACATGTATTGTAAAATCTGTAATAAACATCCGAAACGTTAAAAAGTTGCAAGTTTATTTTTTTAAAACCTTAACATTCTGTATAAGGAAACTTCCTTGACCCTTGTCTAATACAATTTATTCGCTTATAAGGCGGAATTTTTGTAAATTTATTGAACATTTCCTCCGGCAGAACGGTCTATGTCCTGCGAATGTCAAAAATGGGTTTCGTTGTCTCGCAGTAGAATGAGAAGGGGGTGAAAAAATAGGCAGTTTATTAAGAAAAACTACAGGCAACACTTCTTCATAAAGAGGGGCTCAGTGAGAAACGGGCCCCATTTATTTTCCGTTTTTTTCTCTGTTCTCGCGAGATAACATTGTGCAGGTTTGGATCCAACCATTACCGCGAAAATTACATTTTTTCCACTTATTTTTCTGGGAGCTCCTCGAATTAATTCTGTTATTGGTGTAAAGAGGAGGGAACATAACGCAGCTATATATCGTAATTATTAGATCAAAAGGAATTTTCAGGAAAAGAAAATAATAATCTAGTGGATCTTAGGAAAATACTTTGTTCATTTAAATATTATACACTGGTGAAGTCTATTTTTGAGCACAGAAAAGTGGTTTTTATCATTGTGTGAGTTTTTTGAAATGTGCTCCTTTTGCAAAAAAATAAGCAATAATAATTTTTGTGGAAAGAAAAGTGCCGATTGTTGTACCATTTTGAAATCTTGACTAAATGGGCCATCTGTCGAAATAACTTGCCCACGGTACATATGTATATCATTATCATCAGCCCGGGGTGGATCTACTGTAGGATGAAGGCCTCTTCAGCATGCTTCAAACTTTCATGGTCCTGGGCCATCCTCTGCCCTCGGGTCCAATATACTTAACGATATCAACAGTCCTTCGTGCTTTCGGTCTTCTTCGCGGACGTTTGTGATCAAGCGATATCCACTCCAGGATTACCTTGATCCATCTGTCGTCCCATCGTCTCGCTAAATGGCCTGCCCATTTCCATATCAGTTGCTTTACTCTTCCAATGATGTCACAGGGTTTCGTTTGTTCCCTATCCATGCGCAGGGCTTTCTGTCTCGTTTTGTAATATTAAGCACACATGTTTCCATTCCCCTCTATGCTACCTGAAGTTTCTGAATTGATTGCGATGTGAGTCTCCATGTTTCACTTCCGTATGTCATACATGTATATATGTGTGTGTATATATTTACACAGGGTGTCTGAAAAATAACGTCGAACTATTTTGGGAGGTGACTCTAGGGATTAAAACATAAAAAAAAGTTCCTATATACATACTTCAAAAATTACTTCTTAAAGGGGCTAGAGCTCCTTAAATGGAGAACTCTGATGATGTTTTTTTGGCAATATTTTTGAAACGGTTTATGCTAAAGTCGTGAAACTCGGTATACCTCAATATGTTGGAATGAAAAAACGTTTTTTGAGTTAATAATTGAATATTTCAGTTAGGGGCGTCACATACAGGGGCGGGAATAATTATCAGTATGTATCTGATTTTTTTTATAAATCGATGCACGATTACATGGATATCGAAATGCATCTTAATAGTTAAGTTAGCGGCTGTCACTGTTAATATTTGTCTTTAATGTTGCAATGCAATAAGGCTAGAATTTTAATTTATAAACTTCAAAATGGCCCATTATTCCTTCCGAAGAAATGGCGAATATGCATTTCATGTGCGGGAAGGTGAGTGGGAACGGGTGCGTAGCTAGAAGATTGTATGCAGAGGATTTACCCGGAAGAATACTTCCTTGTACAGAAACATTTACAAACCTGCATAGAAGATTATGCGAAAAGGGATCTTTTTGGAAAACCATTTGCTGGACCTAATGGAAGATGTAACATATCAGTTCAGATATGGCATGTTTTTTATGCACGATGAGGCTCCGCCTCATTTCTCTGTAAATGTGAGAGTGCATTTAGATGGGTTATATCCAGGGGGTGGATAGGACGTGGTAGACCAGTGCATTGGCCACTACGTTCTTTAGATTTAAATCCTCTCGATTACTTTCTGCGGGGATACTTGAAGGCATTGGTCTATGCTATTCAGATTGGCACTGTAGAGGAATTGCAGCAACGTGTATTTAATGCTTGTGATAAGCCTGGTATTTTAGGCAGGATAAGATATTCTATGAAGAAAGGAATTAGAGGGTGCATTGGATTAATGGAGGTTATTTTCAACATCTGTTGTGAATAAATGCTAAATCCTTAATAGTAATTAATCTTGTTATTGTTGGCTACTAAATAAATATTTTCGTACAAGGGTGCCTATTTAATTATTTAGATGCATATCGATATCCATGTAATCGTGCATTGATTTAGAAAAAGTAAATTTTCTGGCAAACGGCCTATTCTAACGAGATGAAATTAGAGGACTTTTTTACCTAAAAATCTTTGCGATTCAATAATTTAATTTAAAAAATAAAATATTACAAACAAAACAGTTATGGCAGCATTTACCAAGGAGACGCCCCTAATTAAAATATTCAATTATTAATACAAAAAACGTTTTTCCATTCCATCTTATTGAAGTATATCGAGTTTTACGACTTTAGCATAAACTGTTTCGAAAATATTCTGAAAAAAACCATCTTCAGAGTTCCCCTTTTAAGGAGCTCTTGCTCCTTTAACACCCAATTTTTGGGATACGTTTATATGAACTGTTTTTATGTTTTAATCTCTAGAATCACCTCCCAAAATATTTCAAAGTTATTTCTGGACACCCTGTATAGTATATATCCTCTACCTTTCATTCGAATTTCATTAATTTAATGATACTTTTTGTGGAAACATTTTTGACTGTATATTCCAATATTTATATATTGGAAAAACAACAAAAACTTTACAATGTTTCGCTAACTAAACATCATCAGGAGATTATTAAATTTGAGTAGCAATTTTAACTTGGTTATCGAAGTTAAGTTAAGATGAAATCTTTATTCAACAAATAACAAAATATATAAACAAAAGTTCTCAAAAACAAGAGAACAGATAAATGAAATAATAGAAGAGATGGTAAGTATCGAAATTTGTAATCAAGCCGATTACAAAATTTCTGCTATGGCTCTATCCTTGAAATTACAAACCTTATGTAACCGATTACGGATCTGTTTCTTTTACTAAAAGTCGATACAGTGCAGACAAGTGTGTGTCTTATGGCGTTTTGAAGGAGGAGGTTACGTCCCGAGTCTCCATTAAGTTTTATCGGCATCACTGTTTAAGAAAAATTTGATATTTTCCAGATTTATGGCTCGTTATTTGTCTTCGGAGGGGCGTCATTTTCGAAACGGAGCTCTTTTTCCATTGCTCGAGTAAAATATCTCGGTTTTAGCAATCAGCAGGATTCACCGTCCCTTTATCCTTCTTTTTTCCCTTTCTGGTGACCACAAAAATGTTGACATATGTAAAAAAAAGTTAAAAAAAAACATTCCATGAATATTTTGTATATATTGGTCAACGATAAATGAAACACAGTCACAAGTATGATTTATTACATTAACTTTTTAGTACATCAGGTATAATAGCAATAAGAGTAGTGACGTAGCGGCATACTAACATCTGATGTGTCTTCAACACGAGTTTTTTTTAATTGAAAGGGACTGGTATCGTATAAATGAACTTATATTTTTAAAATCTAAGCTCAGCTTGTCTGCTCAGCTGTGTTCTTTTTGTGATTATGTTCTTAAGAGTTAACTCGATGAAACAGACACAGAAGTTGCCTTTTTTATAGCCAATACTCACCCAACTTGATACTTCCCCCTCCCATCTGCCGTCTCGAGAAAATGTTTGATAAAAAGGAAACACCATCAGGCCCATATAAATTGATTTTTATTTTCGTCTGAAAACATGATTTCCTTTCACTGTTCAGTTCATGACGTCCTTTTCGGCGTCATTCGGGTTAAGGATGTATCGGAGGTATAATAGGAAGCAAAAGTACTGAAAATCAACATTAATGAAACTGCAAAATTGTTTCCAAACGGTTTAAGTTACATAATCTGAAAGTTTGGAATGCTTGATAGCTTTTCTTTTGCATATTTGCAACGTGTTTAAAGTGATGTTAGTGAATCTTCATAAGAATACGTATAAATTATGATAATTATAAATTGCAATAAGTCTTGAACGGCCTTGTCGATCGATTTGAAATTTTTTTGTCTAATTTAAAAAAGTTAAAATCAATGCATACTCATTACCAAAAGTTTTTTTTGGTAAAGTTAATTTTTTTTCATATTATTTGTTATTATTAATTTCATTCTAAATTATAGGTGAAATTTGCTGTTTCTTTTTTAATTATGCATTATTTTCTAGCATTATCTTTATTAATTTTCATTTTCTATGTTCTGTAAAGCAAATATATTCACTGATTGTACCTGCGATGCATTCTTACGTATTGACGAGTATTTAATGCTGGTGTCCATTTTTTCTTACAATATTTTTAGACTTTTTTTTATTAATCTTTGGACATTCCGAAACTCTCGTTTGTACTTTAGCTTCCTCAGGAATTGCTCTTATATCATTACAGGAGTTCTCAGGATGAGCATTTTTCTCTTCTTAATAGAGCAGGTGGCCTCCTAGTTGAACCCCCGAACCGAATAAACTTGGCAACCGATAAAAAACTTCGTTTTAAGCAGCGCCCTATGTCCCTACAACTGATCCTGTTTGCGAGTAGCGAAAAAATTAATCGTCTGTCTTCTGAAAAGCACTTTTTTCCCATAATGAATCATATATTTTAATTTTTTTCTATGCAAATCCACAATTTTAAATTGATAAATAACTGAGCTAAACTAAAAATTGTGATAAAACATCTAGAGGATTAAGAAATGTTAAATTCAAACGAGCCTGTCTAATATTTTGGCCCCCAAAAAAGATAAATATTTACTAAATTTGAAGAGATTTACCATTAAACACCAAATCGCTTTTTGAAAAGCTGTCGACACACGTCTCACTAACCATGTTAGCATCATGAGGAGATGATTTAATCTGATAATATCAAATTGAATCATCTCCTGATGATGCTAACATGGTGAGCGAAATGTGCGCTTAGTGCTAAATCTCTTCCAGTTTTTCACACCGAAGTTTTCAAAAGAGGAATTTATTCCAAATATTTACTAATAATTGTTTCATATAAAAAAAACATCAAAAGAAAATATTAAAGCTAAAGACAGCAATGGTCACGGAAGAGCAAATGCTATAGATCTCCTAGTGGATGAAGTGACAAATACCATAGAAGCGATTAAGAATGAAAAGGCTCCAGGAAAGGACAATTTAACGGTTGAAATGTTAAAAGCTGGTGATCAAACTTTACATAAAATACCGGCAAAATTGTACTCAAAATGACTCAATGATCAAAAAATACCCAGTCTATGGAAAAAGCTGAAGTGGTTCTTCTTCATCAGAAAGGAGCACAGGAAGATTTAAAAAACTACCGCCCAATAAGCCTCCTATCAGCAATGTACACAGTTTTCGCCAAGATAATGTCTAAAAGAATATTAAGAACACTGAATGACTCACAACCAAGAGAGCAGGCAGGATTCAGAAGTGGATTCAGTACAATGGATCATATCCAGGCTATTCAACAGACCATAGAAAGGTACAATGAATACACCGTGCCACTATGTTTGGCTTTTATTCATTATGAAAAGGCATTTGATTCAGTATCAACGCAAGCCATAATGCATGCACTGCTTAACCAGGGAATAGACAGAGCCTATGTGAACCTACAGCTACAGTTCATATGGATGACCTTGAAGTTAAAATCACCGTAGAACGGGGTGTGCGGCAGGGTGACTCAATATCGTCTTTTCTTTTCTCAGCCGACCTTGAAGAGGTATTCCGCAATCTGGATTGGGAACAAAAGGAAATAAAAATCAATGGTACATACCTAAGCCATCTTAGATGCATAGATGATATCGTTCTCCTCTCACAAGACCTAAATGAACTACCAAAACACATTACAAAAGCTGCAAAGGGCGGGAGAACCATTTGGTTTGAAAATAAACCTAAAAAAGAGTCAGGTTATGTTCAACAAATTTGCTGTCGACAGAAGAATTTCTTTTTCAGGGAGCGATTTAGATGTTATGGACTACTACATATATCTTGGCAAACGATTTCAAAGGAGGGTGATACTGCCCGGGAAGTGGAATGGCGCGTTAAGTGTGGCTGGCAGGGATTTGGCAGGTTCAACATACTATTTAAGAACAAATTTTCCCTTTCTCTGAAGAGAAGGTTTTTAATCAGTGCGTACTGCCTGTTTTGACATCCCAATCAGTTCAAAGGCTTCGGGTAGCACAGAGGGAGAGAAAGACCTACATATGGATCAGAGAACATACGAAGGTATGTGACATCATTGGAAGAGTGAAAGAATTGAAATGGAAGTGGGCAGGCTATATAGCGAGGCTATGAGATGCAATGACAGATGAACCAAATCAATCGTGGAATGGAATACCAGAATACCGGAATATGGAATACCGCTTGATCAAAAAAATACGATGGACGGATGACATCATCAAGTATACTGGACACGAATGGCAGAGGAAAGCTCAGGACCGCGCGAGTCGGAAGCGTGCTGGCGAGGTCTTCATCCTGCAGTGGATCGACAATAGCTGAATGATGATGATCTAAATCTTTATATATATATATATATATATATATATATATATATATATATATATATATATATATATATATATATATATATATATATATATATATATATTTTTTCTTTTAATTTCTAGAGTGTCTAACATTTATACACTGATTGTATATAACCTTCCAAATATTGATTAGTTTAGTAGGTAAGTAAAGTTGATTATTGTTAATAAATCTTTAAAGCTTTTATGAGGTGACCGCATAAAATGGTGTCTTTTTATATATTTCCAATGATGACCCATTCATGAAAATAACGAGTGAAAAAGAAAGAAAAAAAAGTTTTGCACCGTACGAAGCAGGGGTTTTTTAGTGTTGCCATTTTAAAATTTATACCATCGTTCTAGAAAATTTCCGGCCAAGTTTGGATTATCGGACGGAATTTTATGGTATTTGATTAAGGGGACGCTCCGATATTGGTCGTAAAGAACCGTCGCCGAATAGAAATCACTATTTCGAATTTTATTATGGAGAAAAAAGAGGGAGAGAGGGGCGCGCACCACTGATATATATTTATAAAAGGCGAAGGAAATAAGGGAGGGGGTCATAATGGAACCATTCTGTCGTATCGCTGTTGGAGATTTATTAAAATTTTTGCGAACAATGAAACTTCCATTTTGCCTCCACACTCATCCTGAAAATACTAGTCGAGTCTTATTCAGAGTCAAAGTAGAGAAACTACTTTCAATATGTAAGGAATAAAAATTATGTTGCTTGTAAATAAAGTAATGAGACTGAATTTTTATAATTTTTTTATCCCATTGAAGTTATCCCAGTGAATTCTATATTGTTTTCCTCAAATTAGTTGCATTGGGACGCAACACAGTGCTGGAAATGATTTTTTTACTCTTCATAGCTGCACTGGAATTCAGATACTTGAATCGCCTTCAGCTGGTCGACAATGGTGTTTTGTAAAATTGACCAACTGTCATTTCTTTAGTCCAGTACTAATTATTTTTAAACGATGTTGGCTATGGGTAAAATCTCGAAATGGCGCATCTCGTCTCAGAATAAATCTAGCAACCATAAAAACATTGTTATGGGCTATAAAAATAGCATTTTTCACGTAGTTTCAGCTCCAGACACAAAAATTAACCAATCGCAATTTTTTAGTCCGTTGTGAATTATTTTTAAACGTTGTCGGCAATGGTAAAATCTCGAAATCGCACATCTCGTCTCAGACTACATTAAGACATTGTTATGGGCTAGAAAAATAGCATTTTTGACGTAGTTTCATCTCCAGTCACAAAAATTAACCGATCGCAATTTTTTAGTCCGTTGCAAATTATTTTAACCAATGTCGGCTATGGGTAAAATCTCGAAATCGCGCATCTCGTCTCAGACTAATTCTAGCAACTATAAAAATATTGTTATGCGCAACAAAATTAGCATTTTTCACGTAGTTTCAGTTCGAGTCATAAAAATTAACCAATCGCAATTTTTTAGTCCGTTGCGTATTATTTTTCATGTCGATGTCGGCTATGGGTAAAATCTCGACATGGCGCATCTCGTCTCAGACTAAATCTAGCAACTATAAAAATATTGTTATGGGTTAGTAAAATACCATTTTTCACGTAGTTTTAGCATCAGTTACTAAAACTGACAAATCGTAATTTTTAATTTCGGTGCGAATTATTTTTAAACGATGTCGTCTATGGGTAAAATCTTAAAATTGCCTATCTTATTCCAGACTAAATCTAGCAACTATAAAAATATTGTTATAAGCCAGAAAAAAAGCATTTTTCACATAGTTTCATCTGCAGTTACTAACATTGACCAATCGTAATTTTTTAATCTGGTGCGAATTATAACGATGTCGACTATGGGTAAAATCTTAAAGTTGCGCATCTCATCTCAAACTACTTCTACTAACTGTAAAAATGTTATCATAGATCAGAAAAATATAAGTTTTCCAGCGGTTTAAGCTACAGTTACTAAAATTGGCTCATCGTAATCTTTTAGTCCATGGCAAATTATTTTTAAAAGATGTCGGTTATGGGTAAAATCTCGAAATGGCGCATCCCGTCTCAGACTAATGCTAAAATCGACCAATTCATCAAATGTTGTTGTAATTTTCTACTCCAGAAGATGAGAGTAATTTTCAATCTACCTAAAAAGAGATATTTCTCATTTCTTGTGCTTTTGACCCTGCGAAAGGTTTTTCGGAAGCATTTGCTATGCCATCGGTCTCATTACTTCATTTCTACACCTCGTAATAACGTCTCATATGACTAATCTCGTATGCATAACAAACGCGTGGTGAACCGAAAATGTGTAGTACTAGAACAACCGTCTAAGCAGAAAGGTAAAATACTGGGAAGTTGAAAGAAAAATACCCATAAGCAGCAGTAGCAGTGGCGACAGAGAGCAATGCCAGGAATGTAAATGACGGGACCCTTTTACATTTTGGCGTGTTCTTATCTTAAACTAGAATTTTAACTTCGGCTTTATCAAAATCCCAGGAGGTGACGGTACAATTTTTCATTATATTAAATATTCTCGTGGAAAAATTCTCGGCAAGATCCCTATTTATATTCAGCTGAGCCTAAATGAAATATTAGAAGGGACGATTACTTTGTAAATATCCATTACGCGGAGTTTGTTCCATATCAAGGATAGGTATAAAAAATAATTAATATAATTTTGTTGATTTGGTCACAATATATATTTTTTCATCTATCAGGTTTATTTCGTAAAATCGAAAGTATATTCTGACTTTTCAAAATGAACAATTATGGTTCATGTAAATACTGTGTAATTTGTTTTTGAACTTTTTACAGAGCCTTATCCCCGAATTTTCGCAGTAGCAGCGTGATTAAACATATTTCTTTCGCTCCATATGCACAGTCGAAAAAATAACGGAACTTTTTAAATTTAAAGAAAATTACTGGCAGCCATCTATTGAAACAATGTGTAATTTCGCTCAACTGATTTTCATGTTATAACATGCTTAAAGTGACAGTACCTTTAGTTACTTCGCCACAAAAACACGATGGAAGAAAGAGCTACTGTTAAATTTTATCTTTAGCTCGGTAAAACATTTATAGCAACATTTGGATTGATGGAAAAAGTTTACAGTGATGATATCATACCATATTAATGTGACCACTTAAAGTAATTAAGTAAAATCACTTTTTTTGCTTGAATTTTAGAAAAATGTGTGTTTGGATGATAAAAGTTACTCGCTATGTTAAAGACTTCACTACATTGATCACTTAGTATAATAATACTCATAGGCAAACAAATCTATAAACTTGAAGAGATTTAGCACTAAACACCAAATCACTATTTTTGAAGTGCTCCACGCACGTTTCGCTAACCATGTTAGCATCATCAGGAGATGATTTAATCTAATGAGATTTAATCTGATGAGATTAAATCATCTCCTGATGATGCTAACATGATTAGCGAAACGTGCATCGAGCAGTTCAACAAAAGTGATTTGGTGTTTAGTAGTAAATCTCTTTCGAGTTTAGTGTTTCACACCAAAGGTTCCAATAGATGAACTGATGAAACAAATCTATGTTTTATTTAATATTTTGTATTACCACCTTTAGCCTCTATGACTGCGCGTACTCGTCGAGGCATACTTCGATGCAATTAAGACACATTTCTTTGAGGTGTTCGTTATGATTCCAATGGAAAATTATTCTCTTAATTAATTGTGTCTTATCTTTGACACGAGTCTTCACCAAGCAATGCCTCTACGTCGGTCTTCTACGTGAAAATCACCGCTCTGGAAGCGTTCAAACCACCCACGACACGTTCTTTCACTCATAGCGGCCTAACCATAAGTGTGAGTGCATTCGGGGAGCCTCAGCAGCAGATTTCTTCATATTAAAGAAATAAATTAACACCTCCCGCAAATGACGAGAATTTGGCTCATAAACTGACATGTTTAATGGCTATTAACTTTATGACGTAAATACATATCGACTACTGGTGTTATGGGGTTATATTTACAAGATGCCCAACCGCTAACGCCATCTATAGTAAAACGGCGGGAGCAAAGTAGTATTCCTTTTACTAAAAATTAAATATCTTTATCAGCATAGTCTGTGGCAAAAATAGGACGCCCCTGTAACTAAATGGGATGGAGGAAATGCAGGAAGTAAGTAAGACATAATGAATTTGCATTGTGTAGCGAGAATGGCGGCAAGAAACTATCTAAATTCGTGGGGATTTTGAACGTTGCCCTTTCAATCAGGCCTTTTATTCCGTCGTGCGGCTGAAAAGAACCGAAATAGCCGGATTTTGAATTTAAAGAAACTGTCTGGGGTATTCCGCCTAAAAGTTTAAAGAAAAATCTTTCATTTACTACCTCATATGCGTAGATTTGAGAAATACTTTTATAACCGACCTTATATTGACTATAGATTTTTTGTTGACAGAATGTCGCGGAGAATTGTTCTCGGTCAATTATGCAGCCTATTTAGTTGTACGACTCTTATCGATATCGATATCGCACTATTGGGACCCTCTGCAGAGCAGAGTTAAAAGCGGAGTAAGACATTGTGTTCCATAGTAAACAACAACAACACTATCCAATGTATCCCCTAGAAAATGTTGTGAATACCATTTATGGTATCTTCTTCAGTGTTATAGGATTTCAATAAGTATCTCCTAAAGAGTAGGTGATCGAACACTCTATAAGTTACTTTTTGTTTATTCAAATTATACACTTATTTGCTAGAATGCAGAAATACAAGGTGTACTCTAAGAAAGCTTCTATTTCACTGGCTCACTGCGCAAGTGTAACAACTGCCAGGGGCGCATGTTAATCGATAGCTCCGCTTTTAGGAAGTTAGTCGGTATGAATTTCCGAAAATATGTATTTTAATAATTAATAAAGGGTTTATTGATGGACGTCTATATTTTATTTATATCGCTATGTCAAAAAGGAAAGCGACCAAATCTTTGAACAGGTCAAAGACTCATGACCTGCCAATCAGCAAAAGCAATAGTAACTGGGCGCGGCGAGATAAAGAAAAAGCAGAAGTCTTCGCTGAATAGCTAGAGAATACTTTCCAGCCTTATCTTCCGACTGGCTTGTAAGAAATTCCTCATATTAGCAATAGAGATGGCATGGCAATTAAACCAATCACCACAGCAAAGATTGCCACAACCATTGGCAAACATTTCAATCCCAAGAAAGGCCCAGGTTATGACCTAATAACAGTGCAAATGCTCAGGGAGTTACTACGTAAAGCTATTATGAAACTGACTCATTACGTGCCAGTGCAATGGAAAATTGCTGAAGTTATAATGATCCTGACACCTGGCAAACCACCTGAAGACAAAACATTATACCGCCCAATATCCTTGTGGCCGATAATATCCAAGTTGCTTGAAAAGCTGCTCCTACAACGCCTCAAACCCATTATAGAGGAGAAGCATCTTATTCCAACGCATCAGTTTGGATTCCGCAATAAGCACTCGACAATAAATCAAGTACATCGAATCACTGATGTAATCGGGAGAGAACTAGAAGAGAAAAATAACTGTGCAACGATATTTCTCGATGTGAACCAAGCATTCGATCGAGTGTGGCACCAGGGCCTCGAATACAAGCTAGAAAAAATGTCTACCATAACAAATGAGCCAAATTTTTCACTCATATCTCACTGACCGTGACGTTAGAGTCAAGCGTGGTGAAGAATATTCAGATCTTATAAATATATGTGCTGGAGTGTCACAAGGCAGCGTTCTCGGACCTATCCTATATTTGCTGTATACCAGTGATATCCCGCAGAGCAGTGTAGTAGTGTAAATTCATTCATCTACAAACAAAAATTAAATGAGGCGAAGTCGACCTATGTCAATTTCACCAACAGAAAATATAACTATATATCAGTTACAGTCAACCAGAACAGAATCCCACATGCTAACGAAGCAAAGTATCTGGACATGACTCTGGACGCCAAGCTAAGATGGAAAACGCATGCGAACGCAGAGACGTGAGCAACTGAGCCTCAAATTCAGAAAAATGTACAGGTTACTAAGGCGCCACTCAATATATAATAAACTGCTTCTTTATAAGCAAATTCTGAAGCCTATATGGACTTACGGCATCCAACTTTGGGAATGCCCCAAGAAATCTAATATAAAAGTCATTCAGACGTTTCAAAATAAGGTGCTTCGCAGTATTGTCAATGCCCCGTGGTACATCCGAAATGAAGACATCCATCGAGCCCTGAAAGTGCCTATGGTCGAAGATGAGATCAAGGGGTTTGCAAGCAAACACCAGAAGAGGCTGGAAAGCCAAGAAAATGTCGAAGTGATCTCGTTGCTCGGCAACAACGGATTTATTCGCCGGCTGAGGAGACTGAAACCGTTCGAATTAGTGTAGCGACAATGAAGGGTGCCCAGAATTTATTCTGTGCGTGTATCAATCACATGAAAAGTGATTGGTGTATTGTGGAGCACGTCGCTGGACATGTATCTACCAAACAGACTAAGATAAAGATAAGTTATTGTAATGTCTATACAACAGAATTATAGAATAATATAATATCAAAAAGAAACTTTCTTTTGGGATACCTCGTACAATAAACTACTAACGGAACGGAACAGAATAGTTGTCACTGTTATTAGTAATAATATTCAATTCTTCTATTGGAACCTTTGGTGTGAAACATTAAACTTGAAGAATTTTTACCACGAAACACCAAATCACTTTTTTTGAACTTCTTTTAATCTCAGATTAAATAATCTCCTAATAATGCTAACATGGTTAGCGAAACGTGCGTCGAGAAGTTCAAAAAAAGTGATTTGGTGTTTAGTTGTAAATCTCTTCAAGTTTAATTTAAGTAATAATGTTGTTTATTTTGGATAAATATCTTAAACAATCCTTTATAAGCAAGAGACTACCACAAAATATTAAGTCTCCAAATGTTCTTGTACTACAAAAGGTCCTGTTTGCCAATTAAAAGTGCCCTAAAGCGTCACTTGTAACAAGTTCATTTATTTTTTACGGTCTAATTTCAGTGGTCTTGTTTGCTCCAGATTCTCTATCTTCCACTCGTACTCGTACGAGATAAAAGTTAACCCAATGCGCCTATAGACGCGTACAATCTCTATTTGTTTTCAGAAATGACATTCTCGGTTTCTGAGGGCGATAACGTTCCAATTTCAGGGGTTAAAACCCGCCGGCTTTTGCCTTAAAGGGATGGCACGGAAGCGTATTACGATTA